>JAGVVM010021494.1:0-15656 GCA_019149425.1 Psidium friedrichsthalianum
TTTATGCTGTTCAATCAATAAGTGATACAAATATCTTGACAAGAAGCCTTTTTGAAACATCTTTGCATGTTACCTTTTGCTTTCTTTATATTGAAATCCAGCTGTCAACAATGCTTCATATGCATCACCAGAAACTGTATATTTTGATCATTAACTAAAACGAATTCAAAGAGTAATTGAGCCACTTCTCGTTATTGGCAGTTTCCTCCGTTGTCTAATAAACGGATTTATCTTCTTTTTCCTTTAATTTTTACGTTATCAGATTAAAACTTGACGTGAAAGTGGGGTCATATGGACTCTTCTTAACAAAACCTCCTCTGGTTCTTCTAAGCAAAGTGAAACAAAGTTCGCAATTTTTTCCCTTTTCCCTCCATATAGATCATGTGGCACGTTACATTACAAAATTTCCTTCCGTAGACTAAAAAGTTAAAGTAGGCCGGAAGATACATTTGTAAGAGGCATATCTATATCAAAGTTTTGTGTGGGAACGACATACTCTATATGTCACCAAAGTTGCACTCATTTGATTGTAATTCTTATGCACATAATTAGGCCTCATGGAGATCTCTTCCTCTAGCATCTTTACTTACTATGGAGCTATTCAGCTACACCCCTATAGACTTCCTCGGCTCTTTCATGCAATTATTGGCTGATTGATCAATGACACTGCTTTAAGGTTCAGTGCTAATAATATCTAAGTAGGGCAATATTTAGGAATTAATTTGGAAGTCAAAATTGATAAAGAATTACTCATACTTAAGAAATTTGTGTATAGATGTGCAAGGTAGCAAAACTTTATGCCAAGATTCTGCTAAAAATAGAACAATTGCAACAAATTTTCTTTCAAGTAAAGGTTGGACTTTGTCATGTGCAATTTTTCTGTGCAAGTTGCATAAAGATTTAGCTCATGCAAATTTAACCAGTTACTTGGAGTTCCTTGATTGCAGTATACAACGTTCTTAAAATATCTAATAAGCAAAGTTATTTGCTGTTTTTTTATTAACTCATTCTGAGACTCATTCCAAATGACTGTTGGAGTAGAGAAAATGAACAAACAGATGCTATAAACCAACTTCACTTACTTCTCCATTACTTCTCCAGCATCCAGCACAAAAGCAAAAAAACTTCTTTGTTCACCGGTTCAGCCATTCAATAGAAAATCTTTGGCATTAACTTAATCAGTTGAAGAGAATGAAAGCTTATTCCTTCACATCCATGATTCGAACACCGGAATGCCTACTTGAAGTCAGTCGACCAAGTTCAATTCAACATGATGTGCTAATTATTGAAATCTGAAACTGACTAGAAACGAAAAATATTTATGGAAAAAAATCACAAAAAAGTACCTGGATTGCCGACAGCAGCAGCAGCACGAGCTCTCTTCTCTGCGTTAGCAATCTCCGCTCGAAGCTTCTCCAACTCACGGGCCATGGAAACCAAGTTCTGCTCCATCACCTGACCATGCTCATAATTATCGGCACTTCCTTTCTTTTCATACTCAATAGCAGCTCTGGACACCAAAAAAACATGTGTAAAATCAAATTTCCACACTCAAAAGCAGCCCATCAAGAGGACTGTAGACGCATGACCATAAATCAATACCTAGCACGCTGTACTTCCTGCTTCATGGTCTCAATCTCTGCCCGCAATGCTGGCATCTGCTGTAGGTCGGCCGTCATCCTAGCCAAATCTTGAGTCATTGCTTGCACCTGCCCAGTAAGCTCTTGTCTTACACCCGTAAGCTCCTTAATATCTACATTGACCTGAACAAGCTCACCCCTCATAGCCTCCACTGCACGCAGATCCACTTCCAGCCTCACTGATTTATCATACAATTCCCTCATCCGTACATCCTTTTCTGCTCGTAATGAATCCGAGATCTGCACCATCTTTTGCAACTCATACTGGGCAGCTTCCAGTTCCTGCTTAAGAGCAACGTGCGTCGCCGCTAACCTCTGATTATCCACCAAGAGCCCTTGAATATCTTCATGTTGAGCAGCGAGACGCTCCTCGATAATGGCAGGGTGAGGAGGGTGCCTTCCTGGTCCCATGCCAAGTTGGGATTCACGCAATTCCCCCAGTAAAGCTGGATGAGTCATTGCACCTAGGTCTCTACTAAATGGAAGCTCGCGGATGGAAGGAGGACGCCCGGCATGAGGTGCACCTTTCAGTGGAAGAGGGGGACCGCGATTTCTTCCTGACATTCTCTGTCTCTCTGTCTCTCTCTCTCTCTCTCTCTCAACGTTTTCTGACAGCCACAACAAATCAAGCAGAGATAAATACGGCATTCTAATCGGATCAACTGATATTCGCCAACAACTTCAATTGCAAAACAGAGAATGCTAAAGCTAACATCATATCAACATCGAGCATGCGAAACCATTGCCGTCTAGTCATCCCGGACACCAGATCATGTGAATTTCGATCAACGAAACTGACTAAGCGGCAAATATCTACTAACAAGCAAAAAAATCGCGACAAAAGGCAGGCACTGACAAGGCCAGTTAACTTGGGGATTAAAAGCAGGTGCAACTCGATCGTGACCAATCAGTTGCATAAAATCTACTTTTTCACCGATTCGACTGAAACGCAACCCAAAATTTCGATTCGACGAAAACACGACCTCAGATGAATACAGCGAAAATTATACCTAGGACTGTTTCGAAGAGTTGCGAAAGCAATGGAAGACTCAGGAGGAGAGATATTGCCCGTCTGCTTGAATTGGCTCTACCCGAGAACGAGAGAGACTCCAGCATTGCTTGGAAGAGGAGTTTGTAAATGGTTTTAATACCACAAAAAAATATATAGTATATTATATATATATTAACTAACCATTTATGGTAAATTTATTTAATTATCTTTTATTAAAAAATTTAAACTAGTACATTTATAATAAATTTATCCCTGATTAATATATCTATGATAATTCATCCTACATTAATTTTTGTTAAATCTAACTGTCAAATTACTGAGTTGGATGACACGTGAAGTTGATAGACATATCAATTTGAAATTTGACCCTCTATTTGTCATAAGCATATCAATTTAAAATTTTTTGTGGTATTAACCCATTTTGCGGAGGATAAATTTATCGCAGATGTACTAGTTTTGATTTTTTGTATTCAAAAAAATTAGTTTATGATAAATTTATCGCATATATACTAATTTATGGTATTTGATGGTAAAAAAAAAATAGTTTGACATAATTTGTCTCGACGCATCATTTTGGAGTTTTTGTGGTAAAAAAAATAGTTTGAAATAAATTTATCACAGGTATATAATTTAAGTTTTTCGTGATATTAACCCTTTATTAAAACCATACATTTTTTTGGTAAAAAAAAACTGCATTTTTTAGGTGTTTTTCTTAGTAAATTTTATACCTTTTTCTCCAAACTGAGTAAAAATGAAAATAATATCATTTTTTCTGCAAGTAAATAAATTTTTTTGACAGAGAAAGATTTTATTTTTTTTAAACATTTTGTCATGTCTACGAAAGTCCTATAAAAAGGCATTCGGATTAGATTACCGACCCTATGAAAAAGAACCTCCCGTGCACCATTAAAAAATCTCCCTAGCACGCGGAATTTGATCCCGAGGGACATATTTAATGTAAATAATATCTGCTCATTGCGAAGGATTTTATCTTGGACGAACTTATGACGAGTGATTGCAACAATAGGACGGCAAGCGAAAAAATTTGTCAAATTGAATGACCAAACACACTTTCGTGTTTTTAACAAGGCCAAGCCTTTCGGTCGGGCCACAAAGAATCGAACTATCCGAAGGCCCAGTCTGAGGATAAGGCCATAATCATCTGAGGACGGGGCCCATCGTTTGACAAAGTTGGCTTGCAAGAGTTGCGGAGTCCGTATGCAAGAGACGACTGCAAGGAAGTACAGTCCAGTAGTGTCCATCTAATTCTGATAATTTTTCACTTGGCTTGCTGTTGATGCTACTAGACTAGGAGTTCAAGAGTTGCCGGAACAAGCGGTGAGCCGCGCGCCGATGCTAGTTAAGTAATCTAACTCCTGCACCTTGTGTATTACTGATAGGCAATGTAAATTTCTGGGGAATGGCAGACTCTAATCTTAGCTCGAGACCTACCTTTTGAACATGTCATCATTGCAAACAGGTTAGAAAATATTGCTGTGAAGTGTGGATGATCTCCAGCCAACAAGCATATTATTCCCTGCCGGCAATTGAATTACATCTCAATTCACTTCACATGTTTCTCGAGATTCATGGTCTCGTCGCATAATAAACCAGAGCGACGACAAAGACGACAAGAACCCTTATCACACGAAGTGTGTCGGGCTAAAATTAGATGAAACAAGTGAAGCATCACGACTAAAACAGAACTCCCAAACAAGGGTTTGTTTAGATTAGCTCCGTGCCCTGCGATCAGATCATCTCAGCAACATGTTAGTGATGGTTCTCCTCATCGAGAGCTTCTGTACTACACATGCAGCAGACAAGATCTGAAAGAATTATGTGGAAGATGCAGCAAACGAGAATGGTTGGCACTCAGTCAGCAATTTAAGAATTTCAAAATGACTGACTATCTTTCACAATGTTCCCATATTCGACTAAAGAGTTCTACCGGGATCAAGGCATCACGACTGCTAATACTGCAAAAGTTTCCTTTTGGCGGGATTCGGGTCTTACTCACAAAAAAATGCAAATTCTGTTTATTCCTTCAAACTGTCGTGATTCACAGAAGAATATGATGAACACGGAGGCTGGCTACACAGTAGACAATGTTGAATCGATCACGAAACAGTTCTACTTGCCAAAGGTCATCGATATAAATGAACTTTAGAAAGAAATTCCAATTTATTATTCACCTTCACTAGCCACTATTCTGTCTCCGCATATGATTCTATCAATGGTTCTCTTGAGCTTTCACTGTCAGTGCGCTTATAGTAACAATACAACACCAATTGGGCGATCCCCAAAATCGTTCCAATACCATTCGGGACCTGAAATGAGGGAGAAAAAGATTAGATGCCGGATGCATTAAACCACGCAGAATAAATTGCAGCTTGGTTTCTAGAGTTCAAGGAAAAAAAAACTCACATAAATGAAGATGTCATCGTTGAAAATCCCATATAGGAAAAACGACGTGCTCATGAGGAACATGGAAAGAGAGAGATAAAACGGCATGAATTCGACGCTCTTCGTCCGGATCACCAAATTCTGAATATAGAAAATTTAGACGCCCATCATCTCAACACTTCATGCCTGAGGTAGTTGATGATAAGGAAGGGTGGTGAACTTGCCACCGTTTCTTACAATTATAAGCAATGGGGAAGCAAGCATAGAAATAAGGGAGACACCACTTATAATCCCGACAACATCCCTCCGCAGGCCATCGTCCAGTATTTGTAAGCTCCCAATTACTACAATGGCAAAAATACCAAGAACCGCCGAGAGCAATCCCAACATCATCACCTGCTTAAAAGCATTCAAATGCAACACAAATGACAGCTTAAATCAAAAGTTATGACTGCTAAAACCTGCTGCCAAGTATCTGCATCACAAAAAATTCAGATGTGAAGGGGCCAGCAACCTTTTTGTGTTTATCTGCATATATCACATAGAGAACTATGTATGTCAACTGAAATACTGCACCAGTGGAGTTCACTGTCATGACCAGCGTGTTGTTGCTCGATATTAGTGGTGTGCCATACCATGTGCAAAGCAAGCAGTTCAAGAGAGCATATATATAAGGCAACCCAGAGAACTGCTCCGTTGACTGGTTTCTGATGATTCTTCTAAATGTTGGTCTGGTAAAATCATGAAACTCGGTAAGAAATATCTCGATATAATGGAAGTCGAAATGAAGCACACAGAATTGCAACTTACATAGGTGATACAAATAGGCCAATAGCGAAGATGTTACCTGCAACAGACAATATCAGGGTCAAACATCAAAATCAAGTCTGTAGTAGTTTCATCCCTGACGCAGTTAATTTAGAAAAGAGATCCCAGTGACGAAGGACAAGACCTTTGCAAATTTGCCTCTACTAACAGCAACAGCACGCCTGATTCTGCACTTCCCTATATCTCACGAGGTCTAGATTGCAAATAGGCCATCAAACCAGGTTTGGTACATTTCCACAGAGCTACTACAATCATTCCCAAAACTCTGCTAGCGAGGATCGTACTAAAACTTCACTAACTTATAATGAATCATGCCTTAAATTTAAGTCCTCTTTTATCTCTCAGTCTCAGGGAATCGCAAGGCACTGACCCTTAACTCGGCGCATGACATCGAAAGATATTACTGAGGCATAGTCTCCCGTTTCAAATTCATGTCTGGAGTAGGAAACTCACATAGCGTTTTGACAAATTTCTCCACAGTGAAACTAATGTTTGCTTATGGATTCGAATGAAGCAACTACTAGGCTTGGTAGAGATTCTCGTTCTTTCAAGTTCAACTGTGATTTTCTCTTTCCTTTTCTTCTTCAGATAAGCTAAAACTCAAGTGTCTTCTGTGAATCATCAAGGCACTTAGTTCCAGCCCACTTCACAAAGCACTTTCCAGATTCCACATAGCTCAGGGGAATCCTATCCAATCTTTTACATGGAAAGCGATGAGTATCTTCTTCTGATTGATTGTGCAACTATTCAGCTGAATGGCATTAGATAGTTTTCAAATGAAATGTGCTCAAACTGAAAGTATAATTCCGGAGCGTTACTGTGCTAGAATTCCCAAAACCTTGGTTCAATTCCGTGCTTGATCAAAGATCGATTTCCATGGCCGAAACCAGTATTGTAAGACCCCACTTCCATGAATTCGAAACGTTCTTAGTACGGCAAAGTTCCTTAACAAGAAGAAGAAAATAATGGGGTGGGAAAAATAACAGGAAAAATGACAGGACTTGTGCGATGGAAATCTTTCAATAGGACTTATGAGGTCATTGCCCAGAAATAGAAAGCAAGAACCCAAGGCAACGACCTATTGTGGACGTTTACTTATAAAGCATCAAAAGGATGACATGGAACGACCCAAAATGAGAGAGAGAGAGAGAGAGAGAGGGGGGGGGGGGGGGGGGGGGGGGGGGAGGGAGAGGGAGAGAACCTGCTGCTCCAGCTGCATCTGTGCAAATGGTGGCGACCGAAACTGAAAGGGAATACAAATTAATCATCAAGCCCTCAATTCAACTCAACTCTCGCTCCTAATCACCGCCAAATCAGCTCACCGCTGCTCCAAAAGGCCACAGTTACATGTCTCCTTCAGTTTTTTTCTTCTGCTCATAAGCACCCTCGTCGCTGAAATCTTCCTGCAGCTGTCGGGATCGTGTTCACGTTTAAAAAGTGTGAGAAAGCAGCAAACATCTGACGAAAAAAAAAATGGATATCCATCGGCCACTTGCCATTTCAAAGTCGTCCCTAAATCCCCAAGAAATAACTATTAAAGACTACACGGTACAAAATATAGGTACCCGGCATATTGTGAACAGCGCCGTTGGACCGGTAGGCATCATCAACGCATTGTCAGCGCCACGAAGAGATGTTAATATCTCCTGCAAATGAAGAGTCGGACGTCGTCTTCAGATACAGGACGACAAGGGTAGGTGAATGTTCGGAGTCTTGGGCTGTCGGATTGCCCTGTTTAATTTAGCAACGCTTCGTCAATCCAAGTCTTTTTGGGGGTTTCACTCGAATGTCCAGCTTAATCTAGCACGGTCCGTGACGCGACGCGACGCGACGACTTCCTCCGATTGCGAAGGCTGTGGTCGAACGAGCCTTATTCCTTTGAAAAGAAGCTAAAAAGTAAGGGTTGCTTTCTCCCCTTGATAAGTGGATTGCTCTGCTGCAATTCTCGTGCCTTTTGAAGAAATTTAGGACGGTCAAATGTTCGAAGTTTTAGGCTGTCGGGATGTTTTTCACGTTTTGCAAACTGCACGCAACCGTCCGTTTTAAGACGAAGGGAAAAAGCTCCATGCAAGTTGTTGACGGGCGCTCGCTCGCACGTGGTCCGAATAGCAAATGACAGCTCAAGACCCGCGTAAAAAAGGCTGGGGTGTTGCTAAAGCAGCCGTTTTACGTTTGTGCTGAATCTCCGGTGCCTCGAGCCAAATCAATGCAAATTTGCGGTGCTCAAATCCGGTGGAGAATTTTCGTTTTGATGTGATATATGTCTCAAAGATATATTTTGTGAATTTTCGTTTTGATTTTGATATGAAGTATGCCTCAAAGATATGAAATGAAGATCTTTCTTTCGATAAAAAAAAAATCCGGTAAAGAATTGGCCTATCGATCCCGACCTTATTGTACAGATATTGATTTTATCTTGAATTTTCAAATTTTTGTCAATTTATGCTTAGATATTTGCTTGAAATTTCAATATAGTCGTTCAGCCAATTTATCGCTAAGAATTGTCGACGTGACGATGTGCCATGCGAGACGGTCGGCAATGACCGGACACGATGTCAACGATTGTTTGTCAAAATTAGTGGGGGCGATTACAATGGAATTTTATAACAAATGTGATAGAATCGAAAAGTGCATCACTAAAATTAGCATCGGTGCGATAATTTAAAATTGATTGGGACAATTTTTCTTCAAATCTGATGAGCTTCTAGATTGAATGGTTGATAGGACACACAATCCAACCAGGACGTTGACAAGGCGTGGTTGGAATTGCTGATAAGGCGCGTGGGACTAACTTTCTCACTCACAAAGTCAAGGGCGGTTGTCCTAAAAATTATGGAGCTCTTGAATTGGAACGTGCGAAAATCGGTTGGAGTATTGTCTATCGTCTGGGGGATGGGGCCTCCCATATATAAGTGGGCCATTTGACCACAATTTTCGAGTTTTTTTAATCTTGTCTTATGCACCTATAAGTTTTCACATGCATTTTATATTTGATCCCCATTATAGATTTTGACCCCCACAAATCTCCCAAACTAAAAACTTGACCCCATTAAAATGTGGAAAGACCAAATGACATAAAAGAAAAACCAAGTATTATGAAATTTACATTTCAAATCCCTTAGGAAAAGAATACAGAGAGGAATACAAACTGTAAATCTGAAATTTTTATGCAAGTAATGTTATTGAGTAATTTCCCTTTCAAATGAACCACTAGAGATTTGCCCCAGTGACTACCCTCTTACTTGAGAAAAGAGATGGAGGGTTTGAATCCCCACTTTTGGGAGGAGATGGGGGTAGAAAAGTATGAGAAGGAGTAGGATTTTACAACATGCCCATATATATAGCACACACAGTGGCTTGTAAAATAGAATAGAATATGATCAAATAAAAAAAAATATTCTCCCTTTCAAATGATGCACCCAACTGCTATAACTTCCCTATTAAAATTGCAGTAAAGTCGTTTTTTCTATGACTTGTCCATTTTCTTTTACATTTCAATATGTCAAATTATCACGTAGGCAAATTACAATGCTCATAGCCGTTGAACTTTATTGTACTTTTTTAAAATTTAACCCTCGATAGTGACCAACGACAGATCTATGGTTAGATTGCATACTCCTAAAAATCGTCCTTTCGGAAAAAAGAAGAAGAAGAGGAATCTCGTTAGAGACGGAAACAGAAGCCAAGAAGATACTCAGAAGACAGAGGAGCCTCGCAGGGGGAGAAAGTGTAGGTGGCGATGTGAGTTGTCTGGGCGATGACAATGGAGTGGTCGTCTCGTAAATGCCAATTTTGAGTAGAGTTAGGAGAGGGGTAGAGTGGTAAAATGGTTTAGAATTCATATTTGACTCATATTTAATAAAGACATTAATTCATAAATGGGATAATCAAAACTCAATGAATTTTAAATAAGTTTTAAATGGGTCATAAATGAATTAGTTAAAAAAAATTAGCATATATATAATAATTTCTCTAAACTGAATTTAATAATAAAGTGTTGTTAATAATATAGGTCAAGTCAGGTATGGATTGAGTCGGGTATGAGTCATGAGATTTGGTGTAGCATGGAAAATGAGTCAAAACGGAATTTAAATGAGTCAATATGGATCGGCCTAAATATTGACTCGATCCAAATCGATCCGAATCCATCAATTTAACACCTCCGAAAGGGAGGAATGAAGCGACAATCGGAGGCCTTGTCCATTGACCTAGACTGTGAATAATTGTCCGTCCACACGATTCAGTTGGCAGACTGCCCTCTACTACGATGATCAAATTTTGAAGCTGGACCACTATCCCGGTTGAGTTTCACGATGCCTGGGAGTGTTAGGAACGCACACCAATTCAAAAACACATAAACCCAGCAAACATCCACAGTAGAGTAGCAGCTAGCAATATATCAATAAAAGAACAAAATCAGAAGAAACACACCAGAGAAATTGTTACGAAGTTCACCAAAATTGGGCTGCTGTCTGCGCTAGGCAATCGCGAATCAACTAGTTCGAAGAGAAAGTAGGAATACAGATCAAGGGGGGGTTTTCTCACAAGATCAGGGCAAAAAAAGATTGAGAACACTCAAGAAACCCTCACGGCTTCTTTCTTTTCTTTTTCTCTCTCTTCGCTACTTTGCGCTTCTCTTTTTCTGCTCTCTCTATATGACGGCTACTGCCTTTACATCCCTAATATAAGAGGTATAACTTTTAACCTAGAAGCAAATAAAAGAGAAAAGACAAAAAAGCCCTTAATAATATTTTGGCTTCACACCAACAATCTCCCACTTGAAGACAAATATATCTGATGCACCAAGCAACTTTGCATCCTCCTCTTTAAAAACTAGTAACTGGAACTTGTGCCTCTGCGATACTCCTCATCAATTAACATGGAGTAATACCAATAGTAGTAGTACAGAAAGTATGCTTCTTTCTGTCTACTACCTTGGTAAACATGTCAGCTGGATTCTTTGAACTTTCAATCTTTTGTAGCTCTAACTCGTTATCTTTCAATGCTGACCTGATGAAGTGATAACGCTTCTTGATATGTCTTGTCCTTGAGTGATAAGCTGCATTCTTTGCTAAGTGCACTGCACTTTGACTATCACTCCACAGTGTGCTCACTGGTTGCTTTCGATGTAGCTCCTCCAAGTAATCTTGTAACCACATGATTTCCTTAGAGGCTTCCGTGATCGCCACGTACTCTGCTTCTGTTGTCGATAGAGCCACTACTTTTTGTAGTTGAGATACCCAACTCACTGCTGTACCTGCAACTGTAAAGACATATCCAGTGGTACTCTTACCACTATCTCGATCACCTGTGTGATCTGCATCAACATAACCCTGCAATTCAAGAGATGTACCTCCGTAACAAAGAGAGTAATTTGATGTACCTGCTAGATATCTCAATATCCATTTTACTGCATTCCAATGCTCTTTACCCGGGTTCTGCAAATATCGACTCACAACTCCCACTGCTGTGCAATGTCTGGTCTCGTGCTCACCATGGCGTACATCAAACTTCCCACTGCTGATGCGTATGGAACTACCGCCATCTCATCTTTGAAATCTGAGTACTCGGACACATATCCTTGGAAAGTTTGAAGTGACTCGCTAGAGGAGTCGCAACCGGTTTTGCCTTTTCCATGTTAAATCTCTTTAACACCTTATTCACATAGTCTTCCTGCGACAACCATAATTTCTTATTTTTTCTATCCCTGATGATTTTCATGCCTAAAATATTCTTGGCCTCTCCCAAGTCTTTCATAGCAAACTGCGATGCTAACATCTTCTTCACTTCTGCGATTCTCTTCATATTAGAACTAGCCACTAGCATGTCATCAACATATAAAGAGAGATACACAATATCACCATCGCTATACTTGCGAAAATAAACACAATGATCAGCCTCACAGTGTGCAAAACCTTTTTCTTCCATAAAACCATCAAACTTTAGATACCATTGCCGTGGAGCTTGTTTCAAGCCATACAAGCTTTTCTTCAAGCGACACACCATGTGTTCTTTACCTTTGACCTCAAAACCTCTAGGTTGCGCCATGTATAACTCTTCATCTAGATCACCATGCAAAAATGCCGTTTTTACATCTAACTGCTCGAGATAAAGATCCTCCACTGCAACTATACTCAGCAAAACTCTGATTGATGTCATTTTCACTACTGGTGAAAAAATCTCGGAGTAGTCAATCCCTTCTTTTTGAGAAAAGCCCTTTACTACAAGCCTCGCCTTGTATCTGATACTACCGTCAGCTTCATTTTTGATCCTATACACCCACTTATTTAACAAAGCCCTTTTATCAGCGGGCAATACGGTCAACTCCCAAGTTTTGTTCTGAAGTAACGAGCTCATCTCGTCTTTCATAGCACGCTCCCACTGCATGTGAGATGTGTCTTTCTTTGCCTCATCATAAGTCTCCGGCTCTCCCGAATCTGTATATAAGACATGACTTAGAACAATATTAGCTGATGGATCAAAAATTACCTTTGGCTTTCTCACACGTGTAGATCTCCTCAAAACAGATACTTCAGGGTCGTTAGCCTGTTCTGGCTCACTGCATTCCTCTTGAACTGCCTGCTCATTAATAATGTGTTCATCTTGAACCTCCCTTTCAGGTGCACTGTGTTCTGCTGGAATGTCTTCACAGGAATTGTGTCCAGCTCAACATATTCTGGTTCTACTGCGATCTCATGCTCTGTCTGACGATCTTTGTACATCTTTTCTTCATGGAACACCACATTCCGACTGCGAATGACTTTGTTATTCTCATAATCCCAAAGCCTATATCCATATTCATCGCCGCCATATCCAATAAAGACGCACTTCTGGGACTTAGCATCAAGCTTCTTCCTGTCCTCTCTATCAATCAAAGCATATGCAATACAACCAAAAACTTTTAGATATGAATAATTGACTTTTGTACCTGACCACTGCTCTTGCGGTATTCCTCCATCCAGCGCACTAGATGGACTCCTATTAATTAAATATACAGCTGCATCAACTGTAGCAGCCCATAAGTGAAGTGGGAGACCTGCATGTAGTCTCATGCATCTTGCACGCTCCAAAATAGTCCTATTCATCCTTTCAGCCACACCATTCTCTTGAGGAGTTCTGGGAACAGTCTTCAACCCGTGTATGCCTTCTCGGCTCAAGTATTCTGCAAATTCTTTGCTCGTGTATTCACCACCATTATCAGACTTCAGAGCTTTAATCTGATAACCTGTTCTTTTTCTACCATGGTCTTCCACATTTTGAAAACCCCGAATACTTCTGATTTTTCTCTGAGAGCATAGACCCAAATCTTTCTTGTTGCATCATCAATGAAAGTGACAAAATATCTCTTACCACCATAAGAGAGCTCCTGAGCTGGTCCCACACATCAGTATGAACCAACTCTAACTTTTGCCTTTATTCTGTCGCTCATTTAATTGAAAACTAACCGCCTTTTGTTTTCCATAAATGCAACTCTCACAAAAATCTAACTCAACCTTTTGCAAACCGGAAGCAATTGTCTTGAGTGTAACTGCTTTACACCCTTTTCACCAAGATGTCCCAAACGATAATGCCAAAGAGTAGACAAATTACCTGTAGCCGCTGTAGTTGCAACCATATCGCTGATATTGTCTCCCTGGAGAAGGTAAAGTGTACCTGTACGCTTTCCCTTTGCTACTACTCTTGCCCCTGAGTTATCTTCCACTCTCCGCATCCAAAAGTGTTATCATGCCTTCTTGATCAAGTTTACTAGTTGAAATCAGATTTTTCTTAACTCAGGAATATGCCTAGTTTCACGCAAAATTAGACGTCCTCCACCTGGATGTTCACAATCACAGTTCCTTTTCCTATAATAGGACACATGTGGCCGTTTCCCACAACCACTTGCCCAAAATCTCCACTGGCATAATCAAAAATATGTCTCTTTGTGAAGTGCAATGAAAAGAAGCACCAGAGTCAAGAAACCACTTATCTGTCGCCAAGTAAACCCTGCAGATAAACACAAGTTTTCTAGCAAAGGTTCATCACTAACCACATTAGCTCCTTGATTCTCATCTCGCTGCTTCTTTTTGTAGGCTTCACACTGAAATCTACGATGTCCTGTCTGGTGACAAAACCAACACTCATCTTTTGCAACCTCTTCTTCCCCCTTGAATGTGACCTGCCACGCCCGCTAAATTTTCCTCTGCTTTTACTTCTCCCACGGTTCTCCACTGCTAATGCCGTTGAAGATGTAGATGCTGAAAACTTATCTCCACCTGAGACTTTCCTTCGCATCTCTTCATCCATGATGCTGCTCACAGCATCATCCAGAGTTAAATCATCCTTCATGGTGCTCGAAATTCCTTGCACCGCGGTGTTGTAGCTTTCTGGAAGGGAACATAAGAACAGTAAAGCTTGCAGTTTCATATCCAGATTTATGCCTGCGGATTCCAACTGACCTGTGACCTGCGTAAAACTGTTAATATGCTCTGCAACAGATCCTCTGTCAGATAACTTCATATTAACTAATTTTTTAAGCAAAAATATCTGATTTGATGTGGACGGTTTCTCATAGATATTCGTTAAAATATCCATGGCTTCTTTTGCAGTCTTTGCTTTCGCGATGTGGTACCCTGTCTTTTTCGTCAAGCCAAGACGAATCGCACCTAATGCCTTTCGATCAAGAATTTTCCATCCCGATTCTGCTGTTGGATCCACTTCTGCGAGTTCGGGTTTCCAACCCTCAAGTGGTGCATAGAGATCTTTCTGATAAAGATAGTCCTCTATTTGGAGTTTCCACCATCCGAAATCCTGTCCATCGAATTTATCGATTCTGATTTTATCTTCTGCCATACTGTTTGCTTTCAATCAAACGTCACCGAAAAACCCTCTATATTTTCGATTAACCAACCCAGGCTCTGATACCAGTTGTTAGGAATCGCACACCAATTCCAGAAAAATAACCCAAGCAAACAATCCACAGTAGCAGATATATCAATAAAAGAACAAAATCAGAAGAACACACCAGAGAATTTGTTATCGAAGTTCACCCAAACTTGGGCTACGTCTCCGCGCAGAGGCACTCTGCGAATCCACTAGTCTTCGAGAAAAGTAGGAATACAATCACGATCTTCTCACAAGATCGGGCACAAAAAGATTGAGAACACTCAAGAACCCTCACGGCTTCTTCTTTTTCTTTTTCTCTCTCTTCGCTACTTTGCGCTTCTCTCTTTTTCTGCTCTCTTCTATATGACGGCTACTGCCTTTACATCCCTAATATAAGAGGTATAACTTTTAACCTAGAAGCAAATAAAAGAGAAAAGACAAAAAAGCCCTTAATGAAATATTTTGGCTTCACACCAACAATGAAGCACTCCTAACCCTGGCGAAATTGGCGTTCATGAAAACAAGATCACTGCCTACACCGCACGTAACTTCTTAAACTAATTTCTCTTCATCTTCATCGCTCGAAGTGGACCCATGCTCGTTGGTGCCTCGTACTTCGGTCTTTGTCTTATTGGCGGCACGGCGAGTTGGAGAGAGAGAGAGAGTGTGTGTGCGCGCAGGCGAGCAAAGGAATGTGAGACAAGGCAGCATTCGTCGCCTGAATAAGCGGGTGGTAGTGAGGGTGCGTCACGAAGCGCGTGTCCTGTGCTGTGGCGGTGATGCTGCCGGTGGAGGTGGCAAGAGCGGCAACCGCGAGGTCACGAGAGTGAATAGTGATGACGGAGGGGGACGTCGTGTGGCTGTCGGATCGCATTGCAAAAATGGACATTAGTCCTCCGTTGGGAGGG
>JAGVVM010021496.1:0-44015 GCA_019149425.1 Psidium friedrichsthalianum
TTCTCATATAATTTTACTGCATTCCAATGCTCCTTACCTGGGTTCTGCAAATATCAACTCACACAACTCCCACTGCTTGTGCAATGTCTAGTCTCGTGCTCACCATGGCATACATCAAACTTCCCACTGCCGATGCGTATGGAACTACCGCCATCTCATCTTTTGAAATCTGAGTACTTGGACACATATCCTTGGAAAGTTTGAAGTGACTCGCTAGAGGAGTCGCAACCGGTTTTGCCTTTTCCATCTTAAATCTCTTTAACACCTCATTCACATAGTCTTCCTGCGACAACCATAATTCTTATTTTTTCTGTCCCTGATGATTTTCATGCCTAAAATATTCTTGGCCTCTCCCAAGTCTTCATGGCAAACTGCGATGCTAACATCTTCTTCACTTCTGCGATTCTCTTCATATTAGAACTAGCCACTAGCATGTCATCAACATATAAAGAGAGATACACAATATCACCATCGCTATACTTGCGAAAATAAATACAATGATCAGTCTCACAGTGTGTAAAAACATTTTTCTTCCATAAAACCATCAAACTTTAGATACCATTGCCATGGAGCTTGTTCAAGCCATACAAGCTTTTTTTCAAACGACACACCATGTGTTCTTTACCTTTGACCTCAAAACCTCTAGGTTGTGCCATGTATAATTCTTCATCTAGATCACTATGCAAAAACGCCGTTTTTACATCTAACTGCTCGAGATGAGATCCTTCACTGCAACTATACTCAGCAAAACTCTGATTGATGTCATTTTCACTACTGGTGAAAATATCTCGGAGTAGTCAATCCTTCTTTTTGAGAAAAACCCTTTACTACAAGTCTCGCCTTGTATCTGATACTACCGTAGCTTCATTTTGATCCTATACACCCCACTTATTTAACAAAGCCTTTTTATCAGTGGGCAATACGGTTAACTCCTAAGTTTTGTTCTGAAGCAACGAGCTCATCTCGTCTTTCATAGCACGCTCCCACTGCATGTGAGATGTGTCTTTCTTTGCCTCATCATAAGTCTCCGGCTCTTCCGAATCTGTATATAAGACATGACTCAAAAACAATATTAGCTGATAGATCAAAAATTACCTTTGGCTTTCTCACACGTGTAGATCTCCTCAAAACAGATACTTCAGGGTCGTTAGTCTGTTCTGGATCACTGTATTCCTCTTGAACTGTCTGCTCATTAATAGTGTGCTCCTCTTGAACATTCTCTTCAGGTACTCTCTGATCTGGTAAAATCATCTTCACAAGAATCGTGTCCAGCTCAACATATTCTGGCTCTATTGCGGTCTCATGCTCTGTCTGACGATCTTTGTACATCTTTTCTTCATGGAACACCACATTCCGACTGCGAATGACTTTGTTATTCTCATAATCCCAAAGCTTATATCCATATTCATCACCGCCATATTCAATAAAGACGCACTTCTGGGACTTAGCATCAAGCTTCTTCCTGTCCTCTTTATCAATCAAAGCATATGCAATACAACCAAAAACTTTTAGATATGAATAATTGACTTTTGTACCTGACCACTGCTCTTGCGGTATTGCTCCATCCAGCGCACTAGATGGACTCCTATTAATTAAATATACAGCCGCATCAACTGTAGCAGCCCATAAGTGAAGTGGGAGACCTGCATGTAGTCTCATGCATCTTGCACACTCTAAAATAGTCAGTTCATCCTCTCAGCTACACCGTTCTCTTGAGGAGTTCTAGGAAACCGTCTTCAACCCGTGTATGCCTTCCCGGCTTAAGTATTCTGCAAATTCTTTACTCGTGTATTCACCGCCATTATTAAACTTCAGAGTTTTTAATCTGATAACCTGTCTCTTTTCTATCATGTTCTTCCATATTTTGAGCACCCCGAATACTTCTGATTTTCTCTGAGAGCATAGACCCAAGTCTTTCTTGTCGCATCATTAATGAAAGTGACAAAATATCTCTTACCACCATAAGAGAGCTCCTGAGCTGGTCCCCACACGTCAGTATGAACCAACTCTAGCTTTTTCCCTTTATTCTATCGCCCATTTAATTGAAAACTAACCGCCTTTTGTTTTCCATAAATGCAACTCTCACAGAAATCTAGCTCAACTTTTTGCAAACCTGGAAGCAATTTTCTTGAGTGTAACTGCTTTACACCCTTTTCACTAAGATGTCCCAAACGATAATGCCAAAGAGTAGATAAATTACCTGTAGCCACTATAATTGCAACTATATCGCTGATATTGTCTCCCTGGAGAAGGTAAAGTGTACCTGTACGCTTTCCCTTTGCTACTACTCTTGCGCCTGATGTTATCTTCCACTCTCCGCAACCAAAAGTCGTTACTATGCCTTCTTGATCAAGTTTACTAATTGAGATCAAATTTTTCTTCAACTCGAGAATATGTCTAGTTTCACGCAAAATTAGTCGCCTTCCACCTGAGATATTTACAATTACAGTTCCTTTTCCTACAATCGGACACATATGGCCGTTTCCCACAACCACTTGCCCAAAATCTCCACTGGCATAATCAGCAAATATATCTCTTTGCGAGGTACAATGAAAAGAAGCACCGGAGTCAAGAAACCACTTATCTGTTGTCAAGTTAAGCCCTGCTGACAAACACAAGTTCTCTAGCAAAGATTCATCGCTAACCATATTAGCTCCTTGATTCTCATCTCGCTGCTTCTTTTTGTAGGCTTCACATTAAAATCTACGATGTCCCATCTGGTGACAGAACCAGCACTCATCTTTTGCAACCTCTCTCTTCCCCCTTGATTGTGACCTACCACGCCCATTAAATTTTCCTCTGCTTTTACTTCTCCCATGGTTCTCCACTGCTAGTGCCGTTGAAGATGTGGATGCTGAAAACTTATCTCCACCTGAGACTTTCCTTCACATCTCTTCATCCATGATGCTGCTCACAGCATCATCCAGAGTTAAATCATCCTTCATGGTGCTCGAAATTCCTTGCACTGCGGTGTTGTAGCTTTCTGGAAGAGTACATAAAAACAGTAAAGCTTGCAGTTTCGTATCCAGATTTATGCCTGCAGATTCCAACTGACTTGTGACCTGCGTAAAACTGTTAATATGCTCTGCAACAGATCCTCTATCAGATAACTTCATATTAACCAATTTTTTTAGCAAAAATATCTGATTTGATGTGGACGGTTTCTCATAGATATTCGTTAAAATATCCATGGCTTCTTTTGCAGTCTTTGCTTTCGCGATGTGGTACCCTGTCTTTTCATCAAGCCAAGACGAATCGCACCTAATAATGCCTTTCGATCAAGAATTTTCCATCCCGATTCTGCTGTTGGATCCACTTCCGCGAGTTCGGGTTTCCAACCCTCAAGTGGTGCATAGAGATCTTTCTGATAAAGATAGTCCTCTATTTGGAGTTTCCACCATCAGAAATCCTGTCCATCGAATTTATCGATTCTGATTTTATCTTTTGCCATACTGTTTGCTTTTAATCAAACGTCACCGAAAAACCCTCTATATTTTCAATTAGCCAACGTAGGCTCTGATACCATTTGTTAGGAATCGCACACCAATTCCAAAAAAATAACCCAAGTAAACAATCCACAGTAGCAGATATATCAATAAAAGAACAAAATCAGAAGAACACATCAAAGAATTTGTTATCAAAGTTCACCCAAACTTGGGCTACGTCTCCGCGCAGAGGCATTCTGCGAATCCACTAGTCCGTTATTGGATTTGGTTCAGCCTCTCAACTTGTCATTACGTGGAGTTGCCTCCTCAGCCTCACTTCAATGCCTTGCTTGATTTATGCGGTTCTAAGTATGGGACTTGCTTGCTTTGGGCTCATAGAGATCTGAGTATGCTCTGAGCATCTCATGGACACAGGGTAATTCTGGCCAAAGCCACAGCCAAAAAAAAAGGGGCTCAAGTTTTCGTCACCTCCGTCAGCACCACCACCGATACACCACTTCGCGCTCACCGAGCTGAACCACAGACACCATAGAGGTCACGGCACAAGGAGGCGGGGAAGTGTAATGGGGCTCGACCATTTGTTTCTGATCGGCCTTGTTCTGCTCGCGTTTGATTGTAGAGGACTCGTTCGTGGGAATGGGAAGCTGGGGAGCTCTTATGGAGATTAAGGCCTCCTTGGACTTGGAGAACAAGATGCACACCTCATGGGCCAGTAATGGCGACCCCTGTGGCGGTTCGTTTGTCGGGGCGGCGTGCAACGAACGTCAGAGAATGGCTAACATCCCTGCTTCAAGGGGAGGGCCTCGCGAGCAAGGTCTCTTCTGCAGTGGCTCAGCTTAGATCTTTACTTCGATGTGGATAATTTGACTGGGAATATACTTTCTGAAATTAGACATACGACTAGCCTTCAAGTGCTGCAATTGTGTTGTAATAAGCTCAATGACCTTGAAGAGGCTCTTGATGTACGAAACAATTCTCTTCTGGACTGGTCTCTCCCTCTCTGAAAAAATTGGAGGAATGGTTTCAATATCAGAATAACCTGACGAACTGCTACGGCTTCGGCCTCCAGAGCAGACCCGGCTTCGATCCTCACAGCGAAGCTCTCAATAGTCAGACCGTCGAAGTTTTTGCAGACACCAGCGAGGCGATCAATCCCTCCAAGGCATTGCCGACGCTATTTTTCAAGGCTCTCTTCTCCAGTGGAACCCGTTGGATAGGTTCCATATCCTGAAAGAAGTTGGTCTGCTTCTGCATCTTCTAAATAAGTGCTCGGGCATGGCTTCACCCCTTGGAAGACTAGGGTGTTGCGACCTCCCATATCTGCCAAAGTATTCCGGCGAGAAGCTCGTGCGAAGGTGCAATGGAGTCTGAGAAAATGAACAAGTGTTCCAATGTTTCTGGTCTTCGACGACAAGCAGGGTACAGGGGATTAGGAGTATCAATGTGACGAGCTGCAAATCGAAGGAAGCCTACTTTGTGAACGGACTAAATTCGTGTCTCGATTTAAAAATGGAAGCATCCAGGTTTTGGTTGTCCCATGGGATATGATGAGGGGATTCGAGGACAAAGTTCCTGCACGTGCCTTTGATAACTTCCAGTTTGTCAACTTCACCGAGATCACGAACATGGGAGAGTAAGCCACCAATAGTCCGCGTTCTTCGCAACGCCAGCGACCACGAGAAGTTCGGGCTTTCGATGGCGTTCACGGTGACGATGCTGTCATGGAGCGTGATGAAGTACGACAAGAGCATGGGGGCGCTGAAGAGCCACTACGCGTCGGTGAGTGGGTATAAAGATGAGCTGCTGTGGGCCGCTCTGTGGCTGCACAAGGCCACCAACGGGGAGGATTATATGAAGTACGTGATCGGCAAGGCGGGCTATTCCAGTGGTATCGGCTAGGCCATGTTCGAGTTCAGTTGGGACGTTAAGTATGTTAGTCTCCAATTGCTCGCTTCCCAGGTAAAAATACAACACGAACTCCCTTAACTTCTTTTGCCTTGCCCCCTTTATCGTCACTTTCATGCACTCACGAGCTAGTAAATAATTGAAACTTTTACACTACATAATTATTTAATTAAAAAAACTATCGGCAATTGTTAGTTAAACCTAGGGTTGGGCCTTTTGAGCTGCTGACTTTATCTGGGTTGGCTCCTTGGGAATTAATCGTGGTGGGCCTATTTAGGTTCAAGAGATTTCGGGCCTGCTGAAAAGTTTGGGCCTTTTCTTGTCTTAGATTTTATTTGGGCTTTACGTTTCCTTCGTAACTTGTGGCTTTAGAAGGGTTGGGCTTAGAAGCCCAGCCCAGATCACAATTTTCAGAATAAAAAATATTAAAATAATAAAAAAGGAAAAATTCATAAAAATCATAAAAAAAAATTTCTGAAAAATTCCAGAAAATTCAAAAATTCAGAAAAATCTCAAAAATTAGAAAACGGGCCATTTCGACTGGCCAATCCTATTTTTGATGAATTTCCTTCCTGATTTTTTTGAAATGACGATTTTGCCCCTTATGGGTAAATTGTCTTGAAAAATTCCGAAAAATTCAGAAACTTCTCAAAAAATAGGAAATGGGCCATTTCGACTGGCCAATCCTATTTTTGATGAATTTCCTTCTTGATATTTTTGAAATGACGATTTTGCCCCTTATGGGCAAATTGTTTCGGAAAAATCCGAAAAATTCTCAAAAATTCCAAAAATTAGGAAACGGGCCATTTCGACTGGCCAATCTTATTTTTGATGAATTTCCTTCCTGATATTTTTGAAATGATGATTTTGCCCCTTATGGACAAATTGTCTCGGAAAAGTCCGAAAAATTCTCAAAATTTCCAAAAATTAGAAAACGGGCCATTTCGACTGGCCAATCCTATTTTGATGATTTTCCTTCCTGATATTTTCAAAATGACGATTTTGCCCCATATGGGCAAATTGTCTCGAAAAATTTCGAAAAATTCTCAAAATTTTCCAAAAATTAGGAAACGGGCCATTTCGACTGACCAATCCTATTTTTGATGATTTTCCTTCATGATCTTTTCGAAATGACGATTTTTCCCCTTATGGGTAAATTATCTCAAAAAATTTCCAAAAATTCTCAAAATTAGAAAACGGGTCGTTTTAACTGACCAATCCTATTTTCGGCAATTTTGCCCTTCCAATTCTTAAAAATGACGATTTTGCCATTCAAAGACAAATCGTCTCAAAAAATTTCCAAAAATTCTCAAAAATCAGGAAACGGGCTATTTCGACTGGCCAATCCTGTTTTTGATGAATTTCCTTCCCGATCTTTTCAAAATGACGATCTTGCCCCTTATGGGCAAATTGTCTCAAAAAAATTTAGAAAAATCTCAAAAACTAGGAAACGGGTCATTTCGACTGGTCAATCCTATTTTGATGATTTTCCTTCCTGATCTTTTTAAAATGATGGTTTTGCCCCTCACGGTTAAATTGTCTCGGGAAATTCCGAAAAATTCTCAAAAATTGCAGAAAATGGGAGATGGTCAATTTTGACTGGCCAGAGCCATATTTTGTAACTTTGACTCCCATTTCTTCATAAAATGACAATTTTGCCCCTCATGGGTAAATTATCTCCAGAAAATCAGAAAAATAATTCAGAAAAATTCTCAGAAATTGTGAGAAATAAGGAATGACCACATTCAACTGATTTGAGCTATTTCCAATTCTAGATCTTTGAAAAATGACCATTTTACCCTTCTGGTCAGTTTGACCCCAAATCTCATCCCAAATGATTTTTCATGAAATAAAATGGTACCGAAAAGGCGTTAGAGTAATCTAGCGTAACCAAGTCCCCGTACTCTGAATCTCTGATTCGCAGAAATAAATTAGTTCTCCCGCTAATTTATTTAGGTTTCTAATCGACCTACCAAGAACGATTAGTGGCGACTCCAATTTTTAAAATCATTTAAACAAAAACCAAAGTTGTGATTTGGTAGGACTTGGGATGGTCCGCGTTACGTTAGTTAATATAATTAACCTAACAATCCGTTCACCCGATCGAGATTTAAATAAAAATTCTTTTGGGTCGTGACAGTGAAAAAGGAAAAATTGTTCTCTTTCTTCCTATTCAAACCACGTATAACTGGCTCCAGTTAAATTCCACTTTGGCTGAGATAGAATCGGTAACATCTTCTGGCGATATATTCACTTACGTAAAGCATGATCTTACGCACGATCAACCTTCTGGTCGGTTGGGTAGCTATGCCAGTACACGGAATTGCCCGAATCGATCATGTTTTGTCTATAAATACAAACACCCACAAGTTCAGTGTCAAGCCAAAAAATTCATGATTTTTCTGAGCAATGTGGCTCCAGGTGCAACCAAGGTCTTGCTTACCGACCTTGCTTCCGGCACTGACCGTGTGCCTGACAATTACATCCGACCCGAGGCTGACTGACCGAACCTCACTGAGGTCGAGGCCTCAGATGCCTCCTCCATCCCTCTCATTGATCTCCAAGGGCTCTTTGGTCCCAACCGTGACGAAATTATCAGACAGATGCTCAAGCATGTCAACAAGATGGTTTCTTTCAGGTACAACGTTAGTATATTACGTCTGTGGGATACCGGAGTAGAGGGTGCAGGCCGTCCTGAATATAGCCAGGGAGTTTTTTCGGTTACCGGAGAGCGAGAGGCTGACGAATTACTCCGATGACCGACGAAATCGACCAGGCTTTCAACTAGCTTTAATGTCAAGACCGAGAAGGTGTCTAACTGGAGGGACTTCTTGAGACTCCATTGCTACCCTCTTGAAGAGTATATGCATGTGTCACGGGCCGACACATTTCAATTGCGGAATTAACCCGTGCGTCGTCTAGCAAGCCAAGCTAGACCAGCCTTCACCCATATAGTTGTTCCATAGAACACTTAGGCGAATAATTTTCCCGCATTGGATCATATCACGCCCAGCTCAGCTCGGACATCCATTACATCGAGTAAGACGAGTAGGACACTTTAGGCGCGACAACTGGTTTCGGCCTGCCATGACCTCATCAGGAGAGCGGCATCAGCTCCCGATCAGTTTATACACGGGAAGCCAACCCCGCCTTCAGAATTCCTAAGGATATATCTACTTAACTAGAACCCTTAGTACAAACCCGTCTGACGCCACTCACACAACCTAGCTGACTCTTCTCCCCTTACAACGCTTACTCACTGTGATAACCCCACAAGCTTCACCCTCAATGGGACACGGGTACGGGAGAACTTGCTCATCTGGACCACGGAACTCCCGGTCCGTGTCACATGAGTGGCCTACAATCCTCCATCATTCAGGTAATTGACAAAGCTTATTCTCATCATGTGACGTATTTATGTTGACTCGAATGTTCAATAATTAGTAATTTCTTATTGTAATATGTCTTTCCGATTGGGACAAGATAAATGTGTGTGCTTTTACAAGATGCACAATTGATCTGATTATCCCTCTCATCGCAGGCAAGTAGTTTCTTTTTGATCATCCATTCTAGTAGTTGCTCGATCTTATCTAATTCATAAGATTTCTGGCTTTTTCATAGGCCCAAGAATATTCAACGTTTAAACATTACAAAGATCATGCGCGTATTTAATCCATTCCAGTAATGGCTTCCTTCTAAATAGGAAAAGCCCATGATCTTTGTAATATTTAAACGTTGAAGATTCTTGTTGATCATAAGGATTTCACAAGCTTTCTCCAGTGAAGTTTGGAAAGTTAAAAGCCTTCTTACTGTAGTTTCTAAAGTCTGATATTAGCTAAATGAAAAGAAGGCAATCAAGAATCTCTCCACAGAAGAAATGCAAGACCCAAGATAATAAGGGGAAGAGTATACTTTTCACCAGCAGAAAATACTGCCTTAAATGATATATCAGCCAATCAGAATTCAGAAAAAGAAAGCGGTACTTTCCAATGATTTATCATGACCACCGTGTCTGGAAGTATGAAAGAGCCTACCTAAAAGTTCTCAATTTTATTTACCAAACTTCAAGTGTCTGGGCTTGCTGGCACATTTTAACTGCATTGCCGGTTCAATCTTCTTCACCCGCAGGAAAGAGGTGGGCGATTACTGCACACGAGCAAAAGAACTGATGCTCAAACTGTTGGAAGCCATATTTCAGAAGTTGGATGCTTGACATGGATTGACATAAACAAGAACTTGGCAAGCTGGTCACACATTGCTATGAACTTAGTATCCTCCGGGGTGCCCTCAGCCTTAGCTTACTTACGGGTTCCCTAGCCACACCGACAAACTTAATCACCATTCCTTTCTTCAGGACGACGTGTGCCCGGATTTACAAGTCCTTAGGGATGGAAAATGGGTTGCTGTCAATCCAATGTCTCCCAACACCTTCATTGTACAAGAGCTCAAATGCCGGAATTTGTCTACATTCTTCTATACCATTTCCAACGTAATGAGCCTCTAAAGCTAATGAGGAGAGAATTTGGTACAATAAATTATAAAAACTGGAAGTATTGACTTTTTAGCATAGTACATAGAAACACAATTGCTTGTCTTATTTTTACCCTACACCCTTGCCCCCTCGGGGACATCGACTATGTAACCCTGAGTACGGATGTCCGTGTTGGTCGTTCATACCAAAAAAAAAAAAAACAATTGCATGGTGTTTCTGGCCGTGAACGATTGATTCCATTCTTTTGGGCACAGTTCATCATTGTTTTCCCATCAAGTCTTAGAACTGACATGATTGTTTGTTTGAATTCCGGTGATTAGCAATGAACAATACAAGAGCATACTTCATAGAGCAGTGGTGACTGTGACAGGGAGAGAATCTCCATTCCAACCTTCTATTGCCCGTCACCAGAAGCTCTAATTGAACCTGCTCCAGCTTGATTGATCATGAAACATCCTGCGGTTTACAGGAGCTCATTTATGAAGATTATTACCACAAGTTCTGGAACAGAGGGCTGAGGACTGAATGTTGCTGGACATGTTCAAGACAAACTCATCTAGATCCATTTATTGATGAGATTTATCTGATCGAATTGGAAGAATGGCAGAGATAGAAAAATGAACAACACGATTTACCCAGTTTCACCCAAAAAAGGCTACGTCCTGCAGTCTATATTATTAGGTTTTCTGTCGCACGGTTACAATGAATGAAAAAGACAATATATATATAGCTCAGAACAGAGAGCGGAATCCCCCTGCCCGCTGACCGCCAGCGGACCTCCGTGTCGCGGGCGCTGCCCCCCAACCCTAGCATTCCGTTGCGTAGGGATCACATGTCGTTATTCATACTTTTTGTTTCCCTAAGCTCACGTGGCATGCCCGATTGTGAGAAATAAGGTCCCCGAAATATTCGCCAACGTCCAATATTTAACTTCGGGATGACAATAATCCAATCTGGGCTAACATTACTATAGGTCAATTTGTTTAGGTTCGGGACAGGATATTTATCAGGAATAAAGCGATAGCATGGAGACCAGATAAAGATCATTTCTTGAAGTTGAAGTAATTATATCTAGAGTTGCTGGGAAAGAGTGCTTATGTATGTTTTGGCAGTTTCTGCCATGGTATGTTGGTATTGAGAAAAATCAGGTTGTTCCATACAAACAAATTACTGTGTCAACTCTCATTGAAATCAAGAGACAAAGATATACAATCTCTAATTCGCAACGCAATTTGCAAGTCAAATTCTATTCTTTTTCCTTCTTTAAGAACTGAATTTAAGGTTTTCTACAGTGAGAAGAAGCATGTATATCAGTCATGCCATATAAAAATGTTACACAAAGAGATTGGTCCACACGAAATCAGATTTTCAAAGTACAATGCCTTGATATCGTATAACTTTGATTTAAAGCGGTTAGATCGAAGGGACTCGTTAGTTTGTCAATCGACAATTTTATTGCCATGTGAACCTTGACATTGAGCTAATGTTGGGACTCTTCAACTGAATAAGCATCCTATCGGATCCATTGAAGGGTATCAAAAGAAGGCAATTGTAATCGGAGGATGGAACAGTACTTCCAAGATTAGACATTGGCTAATGATAATGCGGTTAGTCTCGATCAATTTCATTTCTGTCATGTCTTAAATTTCTCGCTACGCATAAAATCCCATATTCATATCAGAAGTCTTTGCTTTGGCCAACGAAAAAAACTTTATCTTCTTTTTTGACTGATCTTGACGTCGAGAAACCTAACCATGTTGCTGTCATTTAATTGCATCTATTGGCCAAGTTTAGCGTCCAGTCATAAGTTGACTCTCCATCTGTAAGTCAATCTTCAAAAAAAAAAAAAACCCAAAACGAAGGGAGGTAAGAAAACGGCAGGTAAGCTTTTCAAGATCAATGTACTTTTTTGACTGCCAAAGCGGTGAGCCTAGTAGTAAAAGGATAACTTGTATTTCACAAGATCAAGAGTTTAATTCACGTTGTAAGTGAACCTCTGAATGACTTGACTTATATTACCTGGTGGGTGACGACAGGCTTACCGGGTGGCATGAAGCTGAAGATTCATTACAAGGTCCATGACCCTTATGATAGCCCAAAGGATATCACTCCTTCCGATTTTTCTTTTTTTTTAATTTAAAAAATTTGTTATACATGCATGACATAAATTTTTTTTTTTAGGCATACGGATACGTTAGTTAGAAAGATATTGAATCTCTTTTATAATCAACGGACACGAGTGTAGAGACTTGGCTATCTACAGAATCATGTAGCTCTAAAAAGGCATGAACCGGTTGCGTCCTACCATTTAACATGTGCACGTCCTTTAACCCAGAGTATTTTTTCATGCAATCATCTTTCGAAAAATTGACTTCAAATTCAAGCAACACGATTCTGATCTCTTTTGAAACGATCTCGGCCACATTCTCTTCCACGGTCAAAAAGGGACCATTAATCCGGTTTTTTGGCCAATATTGATCTTCATTTTCAAGCGCGTGCCAATGTGGGCATGTGATTTTCCGTATATTGCAATTATGCTATTTAGGCACGTTTTGTTTGAGACTTTTCTTCAAAGTGTATAACTATGCTATTTAGGCACGTTATGTTGAGTACACTTAGTGTTTGAATCTTCTTCGAAGCCTAGAACTTACAAAAAGTTTTCTCCATGTTTAAAACTGAGATCAATTATTAAAAAATATACAGACAAAGCAAATGAAAAACTTCATATTGGATACAGTCATTCTCAAATAATACGAAGATGAATACTAATAGAGCCCTATTAATTAAGACAAGTTCATTGAGGTCCAATCTGTATCTTAAATGACAAAAATTTAAGGTGAAAAATCAACTCTAAGTTAAGAAAAAGTGAACGCACGAATGGATCGAGATAAAGAAAAAAAAAAGCAACTTTTGTTTAATGCTAGAAGGATAGCTCAAGAAATAAAATCAAATAAAAGTGAAAATTTTCCAATGCAGATGGATAAAAAAAAAAAGAGTTAAGGAAAAGGGGGTGAAAATGAAAAGGTGTAAGAATAAAAAGATTAAATAACAAAACCGACATGGACGAATCCAAAAAAATGGACAAGCTGTATGTCGCGACCTAAAATTAGGAAATTTCTGGGTTAATGGATTACTAGATTAATTAAATGAATTAACTAACCTAGTTCAAGTTCTCCCAAGTTCTACCAATTCGCGACTTAGGTTTATGTTTGAATGATTTAAATTTTGGAACCGCCACTAATCTTTAATGATAGGTAGATTAGAAACCTAAATAAAGTATTGGATAATACTTTATTTTCTGCTAACTAGAGATTTAGGTTCGATGGCTTGTTTATGTCAATCTTTCGATTAACACCCTTTCGGTAACTTCTTGTGGGAATTTCTTTGATTGCCTCCTTGAATTGATTTCTTGAAGACCAAGGTGCAATTTTTTTTGGATTTTTCTTGGTTAAATGAATGTAATGCAAATGCAACTACATGAAATTGTATGAAGCTATGCAATCTAAACTATATGACAAGCATAATGAGCATACATGATGTCAAAAAAATTCAAGTTTTAATGCACGAAAATGTGGGTTCTAATAATATGCAAAATAACATGAATGAAAATAATGCATGCTAATTTTCGACAATACCAACATGATATGAGTTTTAATGCACACAAAAAAAACATGAGTTAAAATTTAAAATGTTATGTCACGCAAATGATGCAAATCTATCTATATGACACGAATAAAAATGTATGAATGACGTGGTAAATATGCATGGGTGGCAAAATAACATGGTAAATATGTATGATCTGCCCTATGTGAAATGCACATGCATGACATTTTGTGGATTTTCGGCTTAAATAAAAGGCAAAAATAAAAGATGGTCTAAAGGTTGATAACAATTAATATAAATTTAGAAATTGATCACTCAAAGTCTAGTTTTATATTTAAAGGTATCTTGACATTCAATTCCATTTTAGACCGTGTTTTGATGTTCTTTTTCATGATTTAAAAAAAAAGGGTCAAATATAAACATAATAAACCTTAAGTACCGTACACCTTATGATCGGAAATTTTTTTCGATGAATCCGTTTCGTACCCAAAGTTTAAGGTCGGAAGGGAATTTATTCACGTCGTACCCCGAGGGTGGGGTCGGATGGCGAATTTAAATAAAACTTGTCGGTCCGATCCCAAAGTTACAGGATGGGACAGATAATTTCATTTGTGCGGGTGACATCGTACTTCGAAGGTGAAGTCGGATGGTCATCCGTAATACACGTGTCCGAGGGACAAAGGCGCAAGGGAGCATGTACTATACTCAAGGAATATTATAAAAATATTTGATTTAGACTATATATAAATGAATGAAATTTTCGGCCACTAAAGGGTAAGCATTTGTCCCCTTTTTTTTTCTTTTTTTTTTTTGGTAGGAAAGATTATCCTTTTTTTAAAAAAAATTTAGAATGATTAAGAATATGATTCGATCAAGACCAAAACTCTCTCTCTCTCTGTTTCGATATCTTCCAAAATTCAAATTTTCAACTTGAGACATTTGAATATTCCAAGGGGATATACACAGTATGTTTGAGATAAAATCAGGATTTAGATCAACTTCAGAAAAAAAAATCGAGGGATATAGCGAACGTGCCAAAGATCTATACGAACGTCTCTCGAAACATATGTCAAGAATTTTAAAAAAATTCATGCAAATATCCACAAGGTCGAACAAACAATCAAAACTGATCCAATTAGGCAATTAGTATATTAATTGTATATGAAAGAGTTTGTTTCATGCAATAAAAAAAAACAAATTCTTGGAGGATATCTAGATAGAAAAATTACCTAATTTGGGACTCGAGTTGGAACTCGAAGGCCAATTGGGTGGAGGAGTCTGCACGCCAATAAGCTCGATTAAACAAGGATTTGCAGCAACAAATCCACACCCTGTAGCATTCTGGACAGCAAATATTTTGACACCAAACTGCAATAAAGATCGATTTTTCTAAGCAAAAAAAATCCTTGATATGGGCTAGTGGAGGCGGGCAATGGCAGAACAGAGGCGGATAGTGGCACAACGTTGGGGCTGCACCCCCACCCCCCCCCCCCCCCCCCTTTCGAATGGAGAACTTTGCTTGTGATTTTGATGAGGCTTCCAAGTCTGAGTGCTCTCTCTAGGAATTATAGTCCTCTTTAATCAAATGCCCTTGACCTTGATTGACAGAACAATGGAGAAGTGACAGAATCCACTTCCTTGGACTCACGATTCTCACCCTTTGAACAAATAATCAGTAGATGAGGATAACACAGGAGTATGTTAGGGAGTTTTTTATTTCAGATCCAGTCGTTCCCTAAGATGAATTTCGACCGAGCTTTTATACTCCCCACTCCCCGACCTCCTGCTCTCTCCTTGAACATCGGATGCTCACCGAAAGCAAAATTTTTTTCTTCGATAACGGTCGTCTAAGGGGCCCTTCCTCCACCAACTTTTAGTGTTGCTCGGGCTCCTGCTGGATTTTGGAATATGGCTTTGACATCTTTGTGAACCCCACACGCATGAAACACACCCGAGCAAAGTGTCCTGCCTCCGTGATGTTAGTGGAGTACTCCCCCCTTTTTTTAGACCAGTCCCTCCGCAAGTTGGATGTCCTTGGGCCACTGGTGATGTTGAAAAATGATGAGTAATGATGGCCATCTATTCAACAGACTTTATATCCCTTATATCAGATGTTGATCGAGGAACGCTGCGACCGCTGCCATTTACTGGAAATTCAAAATGCAGAATCCATCCCAAGGGTTCTTGTATCAACTCTTTACAGCCCATTGAAGAATGGGGTCTGCCGAGAATGGACATCTGGCTCCTCTTCACGTTGATGCCCAGGATATAATTTTTTAACTGATGTCTGAATAGTAGCTGAGGTGCATTCCACACATGGGTAATCAATAACGACGTTTCCAAAAGTTTCGGCTGGATTAATCAACTCCAACCAGGCATATAACGTGTCAGTTCATAGGTCGCCAAGCCCCCATCTTCATTCTGTAACGAATAAAAGATATTTACAGCATCACATAACCTCTTTGCATCTAACAGTTCCCCAACCATGTTCGATGGAATTTTTAATAGTAACAGCGCAGCTTTTAATCCTTCTGCTGTACAATCTGAGATGGGCCATCCGTGATCTGCTGTTGAAACAGGCCAAGCACCCTTTGAGATGTTTCCTGGGCAATCTTCTAAAACCTGTGAGATGTGGCCGAACGGGCGGACAACGAGTGGAATGATCGCCGTTGGATCTAGACTCAGCTGTTGGAGTTCTCCACGATTCACGTTTCTCGTTGTGTCAGCCATATGGGAGCGTTCAACCACATAAACATGTTGCGCCCCAGAATGTCCTTCAAGATTTCTAGTAGAGAAGCCTGTCAATTAGAGCATGGATGTAATCATACGTTCTGCCACAAGCTTAAATAAAGCTGTAAAGGAAGCATCTCCTGGAGTCATTTTTGAAATATCCATTGCCTTAAGCAGCTGGCATTGGGTAACAAGTTGACTCTGGTCAACTTGTCAACAAGAGGTTCCACCATGGCTTGCTTTGATGCAACTCATGCTAAACCCATAAACGTTGTTTCAAGAATAAAACTTGTCTTCTTTGTACTTAGCATCCTCAATGGATGTTAAGTGGAATGAAGCCTTGTCAAGTAGAATAACTCCATCATCGACAAGTCATTTGTCACGAGCATACAGGACAGTATTCAACATGTTCTTAAACAACACAAAATGTCCCACCCACTTGGCAATAGGAAGATCAATTTTTTTCGACTTTCCCCTTCAAAGGCCTTTCTCCATTAGTGCGCTGAATGTCCATATTATCATGGCTCTGCCGAGAAACTCCTCTTCTCCAAGTAGTGGTCAAAGTCTTTTCTTTCAGGCTCCCAATTCCACTTTGGTTGGTCTCCCCCTTTTCTTCTTTTGGTTAGGACGCCAGAGTGAAATGATTCCAGGGTTTCCTTCTGCACTTGGTGCATCGATCGATGAATTGGTTCCACTTATGTATGACACTATGAAATGAGTTCGGACAGAGACTTTCTTCACAAATCTCGTTATCACTTTTGCTGTGACAGCTCTGTCAGCAAAGATGAGGCAACGTACTAGCCCTACACCTCCAAACGACAGAAAAATCCGAAGGAGTTCTATAGCTTCGAAGTCATGTAGCCCATTTCATTGAGAGAACTATTCTGCAAGGAACTCTCTCTATAGACGCCACATTCCTCATTGGCGTTGGAGCATTCTTTAAACAAACTTAAACAGCCTCAAAAGTACAAATGAGACCGAGATCATCAAGGCAATGCATAATCTTTGGCTGGTCGTTGGACAACATCTTAAACTTTTGATCTATGTCGACTTTCGAGGGAACTTTGCAACTTCAACAAGGCAGCATCAATCTTGGACCATGAAACTTCCATTTTTCCTTCAAAGATGTGTTTAAAATTGTGGTTGGTCAAAGAACCAACATGTTTGGCAGATGGAACATGTACTTCTCCATCCTGTCTTCGACAGCGTATATCTAGGAATCCAAAATGCTCTCAAGCTCAGATATCTGTCCGCCACAATGCATCGTGGAGGAAACCCTTCATGTCCAAATTGACAAATGCTTTTCTTCAGGTATCCAATATTCTGTGGGGTCATAACCAGCACATCGTGCATCACTGATTTCCTTCTGCCATAATATTCCCCCACTTGCAGACCAGTGTGACCCCTTATAAACTCGCGTTGCTGATTAACGAGATGGACCGTTAGAGCTCAGAAAATCATCAGTCATCGGTCCTTAATAAGATTACAGCTATCAGTGTCTTCCCAGAACCAGTTCCCAGCACCGCAATAGTGTTTCTTCTCATAGCAACCTCGTAAACCTCCAGCTGATAACTTCTAGGGTCGAAAGCCTTGGGACCGTCTTTGCTCTTGACGAGCTCATGTCGTCAAAACGTCACTTGAGGTTGTCCCGCTGAGGCGATGCCATGTCAAACTCATAAAGGGAAACAAGACAATGTGAGTGCTGTGACCGAAAATATCAGTCTCTAGGGCGAGAGGAGCAACACAAGGAGCATGAGATGGTGCTGCTGGAGTCATCAATCAACTATTATTTTGTCTAACTTATTTTAATCCATAGTTGAAAATAACTTCCTTTCCTTGGGCGTTACAATTTCTGATCACGAAAATGTTTTAAGCCCATGACCTTTCCCGGTAATACAAATCAACGAGTCGTTTAGTCTCAAGCAGTTTAAGCTCATGATTGCCTAAGAAGAAGCCTTCCTACTTGTCGATGCAAATATATATATATAATATAATAATATAATATGCGATGTTTAGTGAAATATATATTTTTTTATTTTTTATTTTTTTATTTTTATTTTTTATTTTTTTGAGAATTAATTCTTAAATTTGTGCAATATGAATGAAAAAGAAACATTAAATTTAGGTGTCAACACTGTACAGCTCGGAGTCTCAGACAAGAGAATCGACAAGCTGTCCAACTCGTAGTCTCAGTCTACGAAGAAGAGTCACCGGTGTCGATGATCCGACTTACATTACAAGTTTTCACACTGCCTCTTAGCATGGTATTGCGGTAGCCTGCCCAAGAGGTAACGAATAATACTTCAATGCACACACTTCCGTTTCCCCCAGTGTACAACAGAACAGGCTATTACAGCTTTCACTGCATAAGTTTCACCGCCGCTGTCCAAATCATGAGAAAGACGTTCGCCACCCTTGGCAAACATTCAGGCCGCGTAATGCTTTCTATGTCAAGCAAGTGCAATCAACTTTCAAAAGAAGTGGGCCGGCCTCAGAACACTGCCAAATGTTGAAGGATGGCTCCTTTTCCATTGCCCATGCAAACTTAGTGCAAAAGAAAGGAATGTGGTAGAAAAGGAATTGCAGAAGGAATGAATGCTAAACGAGGAATCGAAGGAAAGTTAACGAAATGAGGCGCGGAATGGTGTGAGATAGTGTACAGAAAATTTGTGGCAATCCAAAATCATTCGATTCTAATGTCAAATATGCAACCTTTATTCCAATTAGGATGGTTCATTATATTGTTAAATATTCTACCTAGCAAGAGAGTCCAGGCCGGAATCACGATTCCATCCCAGCCCTGATTCTGCATATGCTAAACATCCACTCGAGATCAAATAACACAGACAATGCAAGAATGGGTAGTATGTCCAAAAGTCACAAACAAGGGCGGTGCACAAAGCATTTTATGCATGGTGAAAGATTTCGTCCCACTGCACAATTAAGCGAGAAACTAAAACCTCAATTTTGATCCAGCTGGCTTTCTTGAGGAAACATAGTGTAGGTGCTCGTCATCTTTGTGATAGAGAAAAGTTGGCTCACCAGTTCCCTTAAACATCACATATATTCAGTGCATCGATGCCTGACTAGCTCGACATCTACTCACGCTCTATTTGAATAGTGACATGGCTGATGTTATATTCTCTTCTGATGTAGTCAATTACCTTGTTCAGCACCATGTCTGCATCAGCTTCGCGCTTTATTTTAACATGGCAAGCAAGCAAGACTTTCCCGACTGTTATTGCCCAGATGTGCAACTCATGCGCTGCAATCACCTCGTCCATCTCACAGAGACCCTTTTCCAGCCTTGTGGCATCAATCTCCCTCGGTGTGCTCTCCATGAGAACCTCCAAAATATTCCGAAGCATTCTTATTGTAGTTCCCAACACGATTACTGAGAATATAAGGGTGCATATCAATCAATGATCTTCCACTCAGGCTTATACCATATGATCGCTCCACCAATCATCACACCAACACTCTGAATCGAATCTCCAAGCACGTGAAGATAAGCACCCTGTACATTAATATTCCATTGCTTCTTCTGCTTATTCCCACTCTCTTTCTTGTCATTGATATCACAGCAAGCCTTGAGCAATGGCTTGCTAAGATCTGTTTCATGGCCGTGATGATGATCATGCTCATGATGGTGTTCCAGAAATTCTCTATGATGATGGTGATGATGGTCATGGCTTCCATGGTCATGAATCTCTCCACTATGCCGGTGGTCATGATCATGGCCATGACTGTGACCGTGGTCGTGGTCGTGACTATGGCTGTGACCATGACCGTGATCATGACCCAGCAAGATTGCCATGGCAATATTAACCACTAAACCAAAGGCAGAAACAAGAAACATAAGAAAGCCCTGTACTTCACCTGTATCATGGATCAGCCTTTCAATGGCTTCATACACAAGAATACCAGCAAGAAGCCATATCATTTGAATAGACACAAGAGCACCAAGAATCTCAATCCTGAAGAAACCATAAGATTGACGAGGTGTCGCCTCCCATCCCGAAACCCACAGAGAGAATAAGGATATAGCAAATGCAGCAACATCAGACAATAAATGAGCTGCATCTGTTAGAATTGCTAGACTATTCGCTTTGATTCCTCCAACAACCTCTACAGTCATGAATATAATGCAGAGGACAACTGCCACCAAAAGTTTCCTCATAGATGCTGAACGCTCCTTTGCATCTTGAGAACTGGTATTAGAATCGGAAAATCCACAAGGTGCCTCACCACAAAGTTTTATCCCACCCATGCCTGTTTCTGCTGGCACATCACCACGAACTTCAATTATATGTCCATGTTCACCACTCCGAGCTTCCATCTGAAACAATCCCAGAATAATATGTCAAAGGATTTAATGCAAATGCCAAGATTTCATTGAACATATATAAACCCAGGATACATTAAAACACCAGTAATCAGACGGTAAAGAAGGAGACCCCCCCTGGAAGAATCTCTAGATAAAAAATGTACACACATGAAGAAAAAATTAACAAAAAAGGGAAATGTGACGTCGAACAGTTGAAAAATAAGATACGCAGCTTACAAGACATTTGTAGTTGTAATGTGCCAAACCATAAGGCCCATGCTACATATAATCAGAGAAGAAACTTACACTTCATGGGCTGTATTACTCTTAAGGAAAATGGCTTTTTATGCTAAAGCTGAAAATAAAAGAAAGAAAAAGGAAAAAAATTAGCTTACCCTACCTTTCAGTCTAATACCAAAAAAACAAGTGCCTTATGGAAACTTAACTTTCGAGTTTTCTCCATTCCATGTTCCGTATTTCAATCTGTAAGGAGTACTGAGTCTAACCTTGAAAAGTATCGCAATTTAATACCTCCACAATCTTTTGTATAGGCAAGATTCGAAAAAGACAGATCCCAAAGTACACTTTCGCATCCATCAAAAAAGGAATCCCCAAATGCCTCTCAATTAACATCTAGAATTCAAGTTACTTCAAAGTTCAAACCAAAGCCATTTGGGCATACCATCATGTCCGTAAACTAAAACAGTTATAATTGAATACGTAAATTTATGCATAGAATTTCCCACGTGTATGTCAATAGCCTGAACAGCACCTCCCCATCTGAATTACTCACCTTCTGATAATATCCGAAACCAACTGGAAAGCATATTACTTTGCAGATAATTGGGACAATTCTGCGTGTGGTCTCTAAAGCATATACCAGAATGCCGCACAATGCTCATCTACTTGTCCATTCTTTGGAAGCATGACATGTAATTTACTATTCGACGCTTCCAAGGTTCTACCTATAGGAATGTATCTAATTCTATAATGGCCAAACCACAGCCCATAACTATTATGCAACAATCAAACTAGTTTAAGGTACAGTATTCACTAGTATCAAAGTCTTTTAGCTAACCTATAAGTTCGTTGATTACCATGATGCAAAAATTAGTAGCAGTACATCAAATTAACTAGCGAGTGTGCAACTGAATGCCATGGCTTGTATGACTGATTAAAACCATAGTGCTCTAAAAATTTGCAGCTATGCCTAAAATGCCATGGATGAGTACAAAACTGGGATTCCGACACCGAACACTTTTATCCCCATCCCTCTCAAGTACACTCAATGCTGCATCCTTTTCACATCAATTTCAGAGGAAACTCTATAATCCAGCAAGCAACAGTTGGACTGTGTTTACTTTTTGCAATTCCATACAGGACAATTTGAAACTTTCCAAGATTCTCCAGCATCCATATTTCAGACTGGTCAGACTTCAGATTTGGACACTTAGAACAAAATAATATCATAACTCACATCCTTTTAAATAGTTTGAAAGCCAAAAAGGATCCGAGACTTGCAAAGATTCCGTAACAATGAGTTTTGACCAGATGCAATCAGTTTCACTTAAGTCAAGAGGGTGGTGCGAAATCTACCATCCGATGGGCCATGACCATGACCCGGTCACTTTTAGAAGTTTTATCCACTTTTCACTATATTTTAATCCTCCTGGTTCTTTCAATCATTGTCCATTTATAATGTCATTATGCTAACATCAAATCAGAAGTTCATCAACTGTTATGCATTAAAGTAGAATCAAAGACTCAGAACAGCCAAACTTCAAACTGAATAGCCAAGCAACTTTGTCCAAAACACGGTGAATCCAACTTAGTCGGCTCTCATGGTCACCTTAAGAGCTACCAAGAAGAGCACAAGCGACACAGAAAATAACTGCTGTTATCCACCATCCAAGCAACAACCACACTGAAATTTGAAGTGCCATCGCAAATATTGGACTCCACTCTCTTTCAAGTATAAGAAAAACCACTCGAGCAAGTAAACTAAGCAACGTATCACAATCATAGAAACCTATTCACTCCATCAAATTGATTGCACTGCTCAACGACTTCCTCCCCATGTACCAACACTGAAACCAAAAATTATGTAGGAAACCCGGAAAGGGCCCGGCATGTGAAGCGAATTGACAATTACACACACACACACACACACACACGAGCAATGAACTTTCACACGCTCCAACGACCGCAAAAACAAACCTTGAACATACGGATTCTCTGTTGTTGTATTTCTATCAAGCGTGCGCGTAAATATGCAAACAAAAACATATCCGCAACCAGGAATAACACAACAGCACTCGCAAAACTTCGCCTCGAGAGAGACAGACAGACAGACAGACGACGAGGACGGAGAATCAGGCGATGCATCAGCCATGCAAAGCCCAAAACTGGCACGAAACTTCCGCCACCAGAACCCATCCAGCAAAACACCCACAAGCAAGCTCATTCCTCTGCTTCCAACACGAACGGCGCCGGAGTCCGATCGATGGAATCTCTCAGAGCGCGTCGCAAAACAAGCAACCGATCGAATCCCAACAAAAACCAAAAAATCGACGAAAATCAAACGAAACTAGAACACGCAATTAACACACGAGGAGCAATTGAAGGGAGCGATGCACGAACCTCGCAGCCGTTTGGAGGTTCGTCCGGCTTCCAGAAGAGCGAGCGTCATCCCCTCGAGATTCTACGGCGACTCGTCTCTTTATATATATGCGGACAAAACACAAATTGTGTCCGCGTATTTTAACTATTTATCTGTTTTTATATGTCTTGATTTATTATTTATTTATGCAGAGACAAAAGGTGGGGCCCCAAAAGCAAGAGATTAAAAAAATAATAATATATAATATATATAATAATTTAAAAATAAGCTTTTTGTAAAAAAAAAAAAAAGGAGAGATACTAAAACGCGAGAAAAACTCATTTTTTTCCGCCTTAATGATTTAATTAATTCAGGGTTGGGGATAGTCTTACGATAGAGATTATGCTTGGTAGTCCTTGAAAGGCAACAAAAATTTCCTACTTGGGGAATATTTGGTTGGATATACGAACCCGCTAACGGATCCAGAAAATTTCTAAATAATCGTCTGAAGCACCTTTATTTATTTTTTTTTTTGACGTACCTTCATGGTATCAAAAAAGATATTATCAATGATATTTTCGTTATTTTTTTTTTATTTCTTGTTTTCTTTCTTTCGTTTTTTCTGTTATTTTCGCAGTTGATTGATCACCCCATAGCTAGCCATAGGCGAGGTGGCCGGCGAGGTCGACTTTGGCCAGCTGCAATAAAGAAAAATTCAAAATTAATATAAAAGGAAAAAAAATTTAAAAAAAATGCAAAATGCCTTGATCGGGCCTTCTTTGAAATAATAAGGGGCACTTCAAGCCTAATTTGCAACAAGGTTCGTTTTAGGCTCTTATTGAAAAAATGAGAAGACCTCATGCCCTTGTTACCAGTGAAAATGGATGTTTCGCGATTCGAAGCAAAAAATAAAATCTGAATATTTTTCTAGTATTTCATTTTTTATTGTCCAAAATAAATGGAGAAGTGAATTTACTACTTTTGTGGAAAAATACAATAAATAAAGGAGACTCAAAATGAACGTATCTTTCTCATATTTTTCTTCACCATCCCATTGTCAGAAAAAAAAAATCGTATGTATCGTGTCCAAAATTGGATTTGGTATTGTATTGTTTTGGTATAATCTATGCTCTTAGAATTTTAGTAACAAGAGCGTTTTCAAGCGACAAAATTAAAGATATTCGCGATGTTTGAGACTGTGGTGAATAATAAAGTTAGCAAAATATAAAATTTAAAGCACACTTTAATGTGTTCTACAACTCAATGAGTTTCAATAATCAGTATGACGGACCCATCACTGATTTCAGATCGAAAAAAGCCTATGACTCGCTAGGACACGTTAATTCCTATCGCCGCTTGTTTGCCTGAGCATTCCGGATTCATCAACTTCCTTTCGCAATCTCAAAGGACTATTTAAAATGTTTTTTTTTTTCTCTGTTGCGACTTGGTTATCTGTCTTTGTTGTCTTCTATTACGCTCTTGAGGTTGCCCTTCGTGACAGAACACAAACTCTTGATCATGCAAGTCGCAGAAGATGGTGAAATGCAGACGATTGAAGTTGATGAATACGATAGGGATCTAATAAAAAAAAGGTAACCTCACGTGGATCCAAACTGCAACGGAACAAGAATCATCACGTCCCGCCAAAGAAGGGGGAAAAAGCAACCCAAAAAAGCCTTAAGGAACGGGCAATCTTGCAAGATTGGATGTGATGGGACACGAGAAAGATAAGTGGTGGGCGACACCCGGAACTCCACTGACTGATAAGCTGTTTACCCTTTTGTTGTCGGGTTCGATGTCTTAATAAATTGATAAGTACGACCTCAAAAGCAGGAGGAGACTGGGCGGTTATCTTGCAACTTGGAATTGCTGTATTGGCTCGTGAATTCATGCGGACTGTTTGGCACACGTGAATTTTTCACTTTGCATTTCGACCAAACAAATAAAAAAAAAAAATTTCAGTTTGCTCAGCTGGGATCGATGCCCATTCACGCCTTGCGTGTTACTGGGCAAAGCGGGTCATGCACGATCGCCCCTTATCCGATAAGATTCCCTCTGGTGGAGTTCCATCATTTCTTTTGTCGATATCCTCTTCATGATTCCAGAAGCGTATGCGCAAAAGGAACTTCAAAGCTTGAGGCTCTCTCTAATTGCCATGTTTGAGCTTGCCGGTGTTAGAATATATTTAATATTTTATATAGACCTTATCAATTATTATTGTAGTTATTAATTGATATAATAAAGAAAAGATACATAATTTTCTATTTAGTCTAATATAAAATTAAATAGTGTGGGCTGAGTTATTTCCTTATTTGTAATGAGAGGGTAGGATATAAACTCTATAAATAAAAGATCAAGTCTTTCCTCTAAATCCTAATGTCCACATAACCTCACATAAAGAGTTATCAAAAAGCCATACATGAGGGAAAGTCTCATTAAAGCGAATGCATAAAGAAGTTCATAGAGGAGAAGATCTTGAGTATCGGATCGTCGCTATTCCGCATCAACAACGATGGATCCGAAACAAGGTGCGTCAATTTTTCTACTTTATGAAACTGTGATTCATATATCTATAAGTGATGATCTTGGGTTGCTGCATAAGGATTAAAATCACGGCTAACATATGATATTACAGCTTACACGTTTTAGATCTCGAATTCACGTTTTGTGTATTTTTTCGAAATTTTATTTTCGGAAGGATTACGCGCGAGACTAGCAAAACCATGGTTGGATCGCTGTATAGAGTTTTTTTTTTTTTTTAACTTCTCTTTTCCTGATTGATCTGAATACCAACGTGGAAATTTCCCAAGTTCGTCGCCTTGCCATGATTATGTTATCGGACAAAGAAAAAGAAAAGAATATGCTCCCGAGTCACTATCCCCATCTCTTTCCAAGGTTGCATCTTTAATTTTTCTCTCATGTGAGAAGAACACGTGTTTTAGTATGGAAAAATTTCCATAGCTAGGCCCCACGATGACAAAGTATTTGAGGGCTTGATTGAAAGAGCTGCTATGTACTCTACAAGCAAAAGGGCACCAGAGGACGTCACTCCACGCAAAAAAAAAAAAAAAAAAGAATCCCCACACATGCTAGACGTGGGCATGTACACGCTGACGTCACTTCAATCTGGGTCAATCCGACCCGACCTAATGATCCGACCTAACTCGTGACCTCGACCCGAATCGATTGACTATTGACTTGGGGCCTTTTAATCGAACCGATCGTTGACCGGTCCAATCAGGTCGCATGACCTAATTCTTCGATTTGGTCAAGGGATAGCAATTGGACCGGAAAAATTGGTCATATCGATTTTCAAGACCGGCTGATTCTCGAACACGTGTTATGTACGTGTCAGCGCATGGGGACCAAGTGTGGAGGCTTTAATGTGCGCGTGAAGGCGCGTGACAAGTCCAAATGAGGTGTTCCAGGTACCAATGTGCTTGTATGCTTATGCTCTACTAGATGGTACATTTAATTTACATATTTGATGCTTTTATGGAATGTAAATACATACAGAACTCCAAATACGCGTATTAGTTGGGGCTTTTTTTTGGTAATTTTCGTATGTATTTCTCTATGATTTGTGAAATACAGGTGCAAGCTCACATGTAAGTACCACATACATAAATGTGGAGCATGATTTATCAACTACATGTATATGGTTTAATATGTATTGTTGAATGTAACAATGTAAATTAGCACAGCGTATAATTTTTGTAGATAATTGCCCTAATTTTGAATTTGAGATTACATACATACAATAAATGTGAAATATAAAGTTTTTTTTTGTAAGGATAAATGTGAAATATAAAGTTTAAATATCCTAATTTTAATAAATTCAATTGGGTTGTGATCGCCAAGGTGGTGCACTTGATTGGATTTAATAAATAAAGGTTAATAAAATATTAATATGTCTCATGTTTTAATATGTGATCATACTCCCAAAGGAGGTAGTTGCATATTGTTACATTGAGGGATACATATCAGCATATGGTTGAGAATCGTCTAATCTAAGTATTTTCATGCACCCAAAGGTGGTGATTTAACAAAGATTAAAATAAATTCTCATGGTCACTATAATGTAGAGAGTGTACAATTGCATATCATGTTTTCTGCCAAAGGTAATTATATGATGATGTATATAACCCTAAAAAAAAATTCACATTATGCTAATTATAAATATTGATTATTTTTCAGTCACATTTTCTGTTAATTGCAACTTCATAACTATTGATATTCTTACTGTTTTTAATTTTAAGAAGTGGAGAGATGATTTTCTATTTGATATGGAACTAGCAGATATTCATATTGTTCTTAATGAGGACAAACCGACAGCTCTCACTGAGGCTAGTATGGAACCCCAGAAAGAACGCTTTACTGCTTGGAAAAAGAGCAATAAGATTTGCTTACTGTCTATGAAGCGATCCATACGGTAACATCTTAGAAGTGACTTCGCAGCTGATATCACTGCTAGGCACACGATGAAGGCCTTGGTGGCAAGAAATCGTGACTTTTCTAATGCTGAAGTTGGGACACATCTGTCAAGAATATTCAATTTGAAATATGATGGATCTACTGGTGTTAGAGATTATGTCCTAAGGATGGTGGATCTCAAGGCACTTGATGTTAACATCCCTTATGCTTGTATTGTGCATCTGGCACTCAACTCTCTTCCACTTGAGTTTGGTATTATTCAAACACAATATAATAACGTTGATCAGACATGGGCAATCAAATAATGGACAATCAATAACTTGATTGCCCATGTCTGATCAGCGATATTATATTGTGTTTGAATAATACGATTGTAACGATGGTGTCAAGGAAATGAAGCTGAAGAAAGGTAAAGTGCATGTTACTATGTATACCGTTTCTAGTTCTGGTGTTAAGAAGGGTAAGCTGCACAAAAATTGTACTCATAAAGGAACTTTTCATCTATTGGTCCTTCTGACAACTTGGGTCCAAAGAAACCGACCTTTAAAAAGAACGGTAATAATAAGGATGGTTCCTGTTTCTTTTATAAGAAGAGAGGACATGTAAAGAAAGATTGCTTCAAGTATAAGAATCAGTTGTATAAGCGCGAACCTAAATGTAATGATTATTTGGTAATGGTTTGTGAATCTAATCTATCAGAAGCCCCATCTTGTTCGTGGTGGGTAGATAGCAATGCAACTAATCATATTGCGTTTATCATATAGGGATTCATAAATCAAAGGAAGCCAAGTAAGAAAGAATCAAAACTCACCATAAGAAATAATAATAAAGCTGACGCCAAGTTCGTGAGAGATATTATTTTAATTCTAGACTCTGATTTTAATTTGATGTTAAGAAATACATTTTATGTACCTTCCTTTAGATAGAATTTAATTTTCATATCAAGTTTGAACATGTGTGGTTACTCTTTTGAGATTTCAAACAATGCAATTTCTATTTCTTTTAATGCAAATAAAGTTGGGTATTGTATTATGTCCAATGGATTATACAGATTATGTTTGTCTCCCAGCGAAATATACGTCGCTTATACAACTGAAAAAGTTTTTTCCAAAAGATCTCTATATAAGGAACAGTCTTACACATTATGGTATAAACGTTTCGATTACATCTCTAAGGATAGAGTAGAAAAATTGATAAAGGCAGACATTCTACCCACTCTTAAAAGTGATTTAGATACAGGCGTAGATTATTATAGAAGTAAGATGACTAAAATAAAGAAGAAAACTATAATGTATAGTTCTCATTTGTTAGAGATCATTTATACAGATATAAGTGAACCCTATACAGCAACTCTGTATAGAAATTTTTATTTCATCATATTTATTGATGATTATTCTTGATATGCATATTTGTACTTGATTAAAGAAAAGTCTATGCCTCCTGACAAGTTTAAGATTTTCTGGACTGAAGTCGAAAAACAGTTGGGAAAAATCATAAAAATTATCAGATCTGACTGTAGTGATAAGCATTATACGATGAGTATTATGGTCAACATGGTGATACTGGACAGCTTAAAGGGCTATTCGTCAAATACTTAAATGATTCTGGGATTGTGGCTTAGTTTACCATGCTCGAAAGTCCTGAACAGAACGATGTAGCAGAAACGTGTAATTGTACCCTTATGGATATGGTGAGAAGTATGATTAGCAGAACTAATTTACCTGGATTTCTATAGGGTGAAACTTTAAAAACAACGCTGTATATTTTAAATCATGCTCCTACAAAATCTGTACTACTCACTCCTTTTGAATCATGGACTGAATGTAAACCTGCTTAAATCATCTGAAGGTTTAGGGATGCCCTGCATAAATAAGATTGTATAATCCAACTTTGAGTAAGTTGGAGTCTAGAGCCACTCAGTGTTATTTGTGTCTTATCTAGATCATTTGAAGGGATATCGATTTTATAATCCCAACGGAGGTACTAGAATTGTGGATTCACAAACAACGAAGTTTTCTAGAGCTAGATGTGGCCAAAAAGGGGATTGCTCATAGATTATTAAGGATAACAGTACGATGAGCACTTCTATGTCATTTTCTCTACCTATACAGGCAATCGTAGAGGTTCCTACACCATAAACTAAACCTGTTGAGGTTCAGGAACCTGTTATTGAAGCAGTTCTTGATGAAGTTCCTCAAGCTTCTAAGAAATAAAATGAAGCTAAAGATACTACTTTAAGGAGATCCATTAGGCAGAGAAGATCAACTATACCACCAAACTACATAGTCAATTTAGGAGAGCAGGATTATCATATCGTTGTATTATTGATCTGGTAACTTTTAAAGAAGCTGTTTCTTATTCTCAGTTTGATTTATGGTTAGATGCGATGAAAGTGAGATGCAGTCTATGAAACATAATGATATTTTGGAGGTTGTTGAATTGCATGAAGGTTATAAACCCATCGATTGTAAATGGGTATATAAGACTAAGAGGGACTCCAAAGAAAAAATTGAGAAATTTAAAGCTAGACCGGTAGCCAAGAGATTCATTCAGAGAGAAGGAGTAAACTATGAGATAACTTTTTCTCCAATTTCTTCTAAAGACTCTTTTAGAGTGATAATGGCTCTAGTAGCTCATTTTAATATGAAGTTTCATCATATAGATGTTAAAACTGCTTTTCTTAATGGAGACCTTGATGAACAAGTATATATGGTACAACCGGAAAGTTTTTGCAACAGATGATACAGGTAATTTGATTTATAGATTGAAAAAGTCCATCTACGGTTTGAAATGTGCTTCTAAACAGTGGTATTTAAAGTTTCATAGCATTGTTACTTTTTTTAGATTTATTGAGAACACGCTAGATCAATGTATATACTGCAAGGTCAGTGGGAGAAATTCATTTTTCTTATTCTTTATGTTGACGGCATTTTTCTTGCAAGTAGTGATATTGAATTACTACATGAAATAAAGCAAATGTTGTCAAAGAACTTTGATATTAAGGATCTTGGTGAAGCGTCTTTTATCCTTGGCATTGAGATCCACAGGGATCGCTCTCGCCGCATTTTAGACTTATCTTAGAGAGCATATATTGATCGTGTTTTGGAAAAATTCAACATACAACAATGCAAATTAGAAATTGCTCATGTCTATAAATGTGATAAATTAAATCTTTCACAATGTCCTCATTCAGATATTGAGAAAGCATAGATGAAAAATATACCTTATGCCAGTGCACTTGGTAGTATCATGTATGCCTAAGTTTATACTAGGCCAGACATTATTTTTGCCATGGGACTTCTAGGCAAATATCAGTCAAATCTAGGACAAGATCACTAGGTTGCTGCCAAGAAGGTGTTGAGGTATTTAAAAAGGACAAGAGACTATATGCTAATATATATGTGCGTGCGTGTGTGTGTGTTCAAAACATGCAACTAGTATAGTATTCAGATTCAAACTATGCTGGTTGTTAAGATGATAAGAAGTCAACAACAGGGTATATATTTATGTTAGTAGGTGGTGCAGTATCATGGAAAAGTGAGAAGCAAAAAACAATATCATCCTCTACCATGCAAGTAGAGTTTATAGCTTGCTTTTCAACAGCTACTCAGGTTATTTAGCTTTGGAATCTCATTAAAGAGTTAACTGTATTTAATTTTATCGATAGACGCATATAATTATATTGTAACAATAACTCTGTAGTGTTGTTCATTAACAACAACATAGGTTTTAAGGGGTTTAAGCATATAGAGGTCAAGTTTTTGACCATAAAGGAATCCATACAAAATGGTGACGTTGCAGTAGAGCATATTTGTGCATATAATATGATTGCTGATCCACTAATTAAAGGTTTACGCCCTTGTGTATTTGAATAACATGTCATTAACATGAGTTTAGAAGCATTATGGGATGCTATTGTTTAGTGGGAGCTCTTCAGTTTTTGCTCTAATGAAGTTCATACTTGTATTATGTTATATTTAGTAATAGTTTTGATATGCATTAACTCTTTTACATTCAATGAAGTGTTTATGAATGTGTTGTTTTCATATTGAATACATATCTGTTTAAAATCTTCAGGTATTATGTAAACCTTGAGTAATAGTTAGGGCATTTATTTTTAGTCAAAAACATATGTTTTGTTACACATAAAGTATAGTTAATTGTAAAGATAAGATATATGTGGGTTCATTTGAACCATAAAGAAATTCTCTTGTGATACATCAAATTTCGCAACACATAAAATAAGATAATAGTGACTGACAATGAGGATAACACATAAAGTTTTCTCTATTATTTGAAGTGTTATTCATTTGCCACACTATCATATTGAATCCATATCGGTAAAGTTAAGAGCACTTGTGACCATGGATGGCTCTGTGTCTTCTGATGCAGTTACTATTATGATTCGGTGCTTTGAAATTTTATGGGATCGGATTGATTATTAGGAATTATCTCTAGAATAATATAAAGATGCACATATACAATACAATTTCAATTAATATAGCTCAAGTGGGAGAATGTTAGAATATATTTAATATTTTATATGGGCTTTATTAATTATTATTGTAATTATTGATTGGTCTAATAAAGAAAAGATATACAGTTTCCTATTTAGTCTAATATGAAGTTGGATAATGTGAGCTGAGTTATTTCCTTATCCGTAATGAGAGAGTAGGATATAAACTGTATAAATAAAAACTCAAGTCCCTCCGTTAAACCCTAATGTCCACATAACCTCACATAAAAAGTCGTCAGAAACCGGAATGAAGGGCCATCTCATTAAAGCCGGTGCAGAAAAGGGGTTCATAGAGAAAAAGATCTTGAGTATAGGACCGTTGCTATTCTGCATCAAGAATGATGGATCCGAAACAAGGTACGTCAATTCTTCTACGTTATGAAAATATGATTCATATAACTATACGTGATGATTTTGGATTGCTACATAAAGATCAAAATCGCAGATAACAGCTAGTTCTTGGTTTTCTTGCTTTGGTCTTCGGATGTATGAGAATTACAGAACTGTTCCCTTCGATCTCGAAGAGAACTCTTACCGGGGTTGTTGTGTTGCCTCGTTTGTTTACTGAGAGTGATTTAGCTACGCCCAGGATGAGGTGCATAGCTCAAGATCTCCATGCTATGGAGAGGCCAAGCCTTCGATGCAGCGGAGCAGCGGAAGAGGGTGTTTTCGAGGACGACTAGAGGGAAAAAAATTTTCCAAGAGAAGGACACCAAGTTATGCGTCCGCTAATAGCTTCATCAAGGTGGATGTGCTCAATTCTTTTGGTCGACGACCACGACATCCAATGGTCTAAATGAATACATAGGAGACAATCTAGGATTAATGTCACTCTAAAGCAAGCTTTCTGGCACGAACTCTTTATAAATTCTAGAGAGAACACGAATAAAATGTTGATAGACCCATCACAATTGTTGAATAAAATTCCGTCACGGGCTTAGTACCTATATGAAACCTGTTCATGTGGATCATGGCTATCGACTACCTTTCTTCATGCTTATTGTGAGATTTGGTGAGACCACTCTAATTGTTCTAAAAGCTTAAGTGGATAAAAAGAATGATTTTATTCTATTAAGCCCCTCACGTTTAGTTTGATCTTTTTGCCTAATAATGAGCGTGAATATTTTTAACTAAGGAGGCAAATGAGACCTTGAAAGATTCAAACTCAAGACCTTGCACTCTAATACTATATAAGAATTTATAAAACCACTGTCAACTTTTTTAAAAGCTTAAGCTGATGGAAGAATAAACGATTTTGTCCTGTCACTTGGTCCATAGTATACTTTGTCAGGATCTAATAAGATATGATAGCATAAGAACTCATCTGGATTTTTATATATATTTTTTGGTAAATTACTAAATATAAATGTCGGACTGTACATGCCCTATTTGATCATATCTATGGAGTAGATTGGATAAAATCAAACTGAAATTTATGTAAGAATGGGATATCTGACCGTACATGCCTTTTTTGATCATGCATATGGAGTACATTGGATAAAATCAAACTGAAATTTATGTAAGAGTGCATAAGAAAGTTCTCGTGAAGGTTGAAAACCTAATCGCTTAGCGCAACTAGTATAGCAACCGCTGCTGCGGAGACCACTTGCCGAGCTGCGATCACCATGAGAGTTGTAAGCAACACAGCGCAACCACACTGCAACCGCACCAATGTTTAAACTCAGAATATACATGTCCTACTCGATCATGTCCACTGTGGCTTTGAACGAAACGAGTATTCCTGTTTGTGCTCTTCTTTCACTTCGGATGAACGCCAGACAAGCACCATTGTCAGCAATTAAACTGTGGATGAACAAGACAGATTTACATAGTTGAATCTACACCATTTTGCTAAGTTATACTTTTCTCGCCCACAAAAAGTTCAGTTACAGAAATTCACCGAGGGCGGGATTCTGGAAAATCTTACGATGCTCAACTCTAAGCACAATGATGCGAAACTTACAGCAACAGATAATCGACAGGACTACACAAGTTCTTTCTTTCTGGGCTCAAGAACAGGTGGGTCGATATCGACACCCATATTAGCTGCTGTTCCTGCTATTATTCTCATCGCCGATTCTATAGTTGTGCAATTCAAGTCTGGCAACTTCTCTGTAGCGATCGCACGAAGTTGGTCAATTGTGATCTTCCCGACTTTCTCCAGCTTGGGTCCTTTGAACCTTTCTCCACACCTGCATTATCACCTAGGTCAGTAAAAGCCGGAATTTTGGACCATTATTTGCAATTCATAACAAACGAAAGGACTCTAGTTATTTAATAATTAGCATGAGGATTATGGATTTATTCATGGACGCAAACTGGATTCACATGAGCAAAACCACGTTAATTTAAACTTTCAGCATTTTTCCGAATGACAAGGATATTTAACTGACGTTCTAGTAAGGTAAGAGTGCTCTGCTGACTCTGATACAGTAATTTCGCGAAGATGTGCTCGTATAAGATTAGAGCCAATCCTGATCTTGTGCTGGGACAAGCAGATTGCATGATCAAGTTCATTCCCAAGAACCATTAGAAACGTTTTATCTCCATGATACTAACTGAATTTCTACAAGAAATTGCAGCAAATTGAATACATGAACCCAATTTTTTTCTCCTAGGCCATAAGGAAAGGCTCACGTTTGTCCTCACTGCCATACAAATCGGTCTTTAACATGTTACAAAAACACGCCACTCTCAAAGAGAGAGCTCAAACCCAACAATCTTCAGAAAACAGTCGAGCATCCAATACTAAATTTCTGAATGTGCGCAACAGCACGTGCTTTGCTGAGGTGCCTTGCATTGGGTCGCCCCAACATGCTGCCTAAGGACAAACTCTTGGACCTTCCAAAGGTTATAGATTTCCTTGCCTATTCTAAATATGTAAACCAACTAGAACAACATCTGGTATACGTATGTCAGAGTTTACTGTGTAGAAAAGTATTAACTCCATGCAAGCACTTAAATCAATGCTATGTAGATTCTAGCATTTAAAAAGGCAAGTCAGAATATAGAAATGTACTTACAACCTTTTCTAACCAAAAGATAAAGGACACGAAAATTCACAACAAGGAATAATCTCCTCATTTTGCAAAAACTAACACATTCACTCAACTCAATGGATGACAAGAGCTAATCTAGTTTCTACATTTGTCAAAAGTTCTCCAGACTGAAACAAGTAGGAGTCCACCCGTTTGAACTTCCATCGCTGCACACAAATCTAAATTATCTAAATGTACCCTTCACTGTGACATTAAACTAATCAAAGTTTTGTTACGAGGTTCCTTCTGCCACAATTTTGGTATGTTATTCAAAAAATGCATTGGCAAAACAGAATCTGAAGCCACTAAGAAAGAAAGAACTCTCAAAGAAATATACAGAAGCTACAAAGTGTCTCAAGATCAATTTCATGCAAATTGGACGTCCTCAAAACCATACCATGCTGTTGGTAGGAAAGAGCTCCCAGAAGTTTCAAATAACTTATTTGGAAGAAAAGCGTGCAGCTATTTCAATAACCACAGGGAACAAAAATTAAAACTGGTTACATTCAGAACATTTACGTGAGACACAACTGGTCACAGGTTAGACGAAAACCTTAAACAGACCCAAGCTTTGCAAGCAATATAACTAAAGCCACCTCTATGGTCATAGTTGAACATCTATCAGTCCTGGATGCTAGGAAAGGATGTGGAAGAATCATAGAACCCTCTACTCAAGTCCTTAGCAAAGAAGAACAATCTAGATTTCTTCACCCAGCTACCTGACTAAACGATGAGAGATTCAAGACCTAAATTTAAAACTAGACTTCAATGGCTTGACGAGGTTATCAATTTAGCCGCCATTGGTACGTGTGCTTGTAGATATGCCTCAAACTTCAGCAAAAAAATTTATTAACCACAAAATAGACTTACTCTGAGAGTATCATTTAGGAATCTTCAAATGACAATCAACAAATGTATTTCTTTTGCACCTTAACATAATTCATACAACATAGCGGGGAAATCAAAGTATTTACCAAACTTAAATTTGCACCTTATAGATCATAGCACAAACAGTATCAGTATTTGCATTTGCATCTTAAATTGGTCCCATAAGTACAGGTTTCCCTCATAAGGTGTTCATGGTCATACTTCCCCCTTATTTTTTGTTATTCCAGGAACAAAATTAGTTGTCATCAATTCATCACGCCAAATCTTTAAGTAGGATCGATTACCAGGAATAGCCGAATAAGCATATCATGAATGCAATGCTGGAAGACTTACCATGCTTTCATGGGTGACTTACAATGTTCAATAAAAAGGTGAAACTGAAATGGATCCTTAAGAACCATTTACTACTCCACAATCAATCACATGGTCTTTAAAATTGGATCTTCCAGTTTGTATTAATATGCAACAAGAGAAACAGAGCCCGACTACGTGATATCTGCTGAAAACTGTTTTCTCAATTCATCATGCCCATTATACCTAAGAAATTTCCAAGCACAACTTTTCATCCCCTCATACCCAAATCCAGCACCGGCCATCGACACTACCACCAAAGCAAGCCAAAACTAGCGATCAAGCATTCAATCTGGAAGTTAATTTTGCTTTACGAATTTCAGTAACATTATACCAGCAATGATCCTACCTTTGCTGATGATAATAAATGATATTCAATAAAGCAAGCAAAGAGAACAAGAAGATATTGGAGCATAAAGAGGCTCGTGGGAGGGAAATAAAATCAAACACTTGGTGCCCATTATACCTGCAGCCTTAAGTAGCAGAACCGAAGCTGGAGGGGTCTTCAAAATGAAAGTGAAACTCTTATCCTGCAGGAAATCACAGGCATCTTATACATTATATCAGCGAGCTATATAGTTCACCATACGAGCAATGACATGCCACAGGCCCAAGAAACTCACATCGTAAACAGTGATTTCCACGGGAATAACATAACCGGCTTTATCGGCGGTCTTGGCATTGTAATCTTTGCAAAGGCCATTATGTTAACGCCCTTGGCACCGAGCGCAGGCCCCACAGGAGGCGCAGGAGTTGCTTTCCCAGCTTCTAGCGCAAGCTTTATCAACCCAACCACTGCAAATTCAACAAGCAAAAAGCACGGACAAATAAATAAATTAAAACGGAACATAAAGCACCACAATTTGGAAACAAGGCCAAGGGCACACCTTTCTTGGCTTGTGCCACCGGGTTTAGGAGGAGCCATGGCGACGACAGAGAGGGACTTCCTGGTCGGAGAGTGAAGTGGAAGACGCGTCGTGTTCAAGTACTGAAGAGAAGAAGGTTCGATTTCGAGGACAAATTGGTGGTGGACGAGGGCAAGAAGGAAGTGGGTTGGTGAAGGAATCGGTTCTTCGGCGAGAATTGGGAGGGCGAGAGGCTGTGGCACGTCGAGATCGAAGACGCCATTGATAGCTGCTTGCAGAGAAATCCCGAGCGAGACAGAGTGAAGTCGAAGGAAACGATGTCCTATCCGATAACATGCTCGTTGCTTCGAAGTTTGAAGCTTCGAATTGTGACGATCAGACGACGTCGTAGTCCACAAAAAACGGGATTTTTACTACCCTCTGTAATCAATTTCTAACATTTCCCCCAGGTAAAATGAATTATTTAAAATGTATTTTTCAAGAACAATTACTTCTATCACTTAAAAAAAATAACTAAAAATATTTTCATCATCTATGAAAACATGTAAATATAAATGTTGTTAATGATGAAAATACTTTATATTGGTTAATAATCTTAAGTGACATAAGCGATCGTTTTTTATCATTCATTTTTTCCAAAACAAATCGAATCTTATTGCGCTTCAATTTTCTTCTTTTATTTTTAAGCGATACAAACGATCAATTTTTGAAAAATATTTTCAAATTGTTCATTTAAAGTGAAACAAACAGAGAGCCTTACTAATCTTCAATTTTCTTCTTTTGTTTGTTTCGCGAAAAATGTAACATTTTCGAAAATATTTTTCAAGAAAATCATTTTTCAGGAAAATGATAATATTTTCAGTATTTGACTGAGAGCTAAAGATGAAATGAAAAATAATTTTCGTTGTTTGATAAGGGAAATCTCATTTGATTTCAACATCACCGGTTGGTTGGAAATTATTGACATTGAGCCGATCTTCCTGTGTGTCACGACTAATGCTAACATGACCATTTTTTTAATTTAAAAAATCAATCTGATAATGAATTGAAAATTATTTTTCATTATTTTCTAAGGAAAATCTCATTTGATTGTTGGTATCACCATTTGGTTTCAAATTGCTAATGTAGACATGGCCTTTCCTACATGGCACGATCGATTCTATTGTGGACAATTTCTGTAATTTAAAATAATTACATTTTAATTTTCTTTACTTTTCTTTCTATGTCGGTCGCTAGCCATGGTGACAATCGGTGATCGCCCAGAAAAGAACAAGCCCAAGGCCGGCAATGCCACGAAGCTTGATCTCACCTGATTTGGCGAGGCTTGAACTCGCGACCTTTGGCAAGCTCGGTCTTAGTCGAGGGTCAACCATGGGCGAGCTCGACCTCACCTATGACCGATAGCCAACCTCACCATGGCCGATGACTAGCAGAGGAAGAAAGAACCTAAAAAAAAGTAATTTTTGTAAAAAATTATTTAAACCAAATTAAAAATAAAAAAAATTAAAAAGAAAAGCAATGTGAAGGAACAGAGGGAAATGTCTTTTTAAAGGAGGAAAACATTTTCCTACTTTTGAAGGTGTTTCTTGTGGGGTGAAAAATTTTCCTTAATTAGTTTATTTTTCATGAACCAAATTCCAGAAAATCCAAAAATATTTGGACGGTTCGATTTGTTTCACAGGGGCGTCGGTCCATTTCTTGGTTCAACAAAATTGGAAGTAGTGTTTTTCGATCTAATTCCCAATTTCAGGAGGAATCGAACTGTCTGGACTTGATCAAATATCTGTTATTTATTTTTTTGTTCCTTAAATGTAAACCTAATATTTCGCTAGTTATTTTTTATTTCTTACATGCAAACATAACAATAACTAACATATTAAAATTAAATATTGTGTTACTCATCTCTACTAGTAATTCACTAGTCCCATTTGATCACCCAGAACCGGATCAAGACTAATCATTCCTAATTCTCATGTCCTGACGGCCATGTTCAGCTAACCAACTCCCATGCCAAGGCCTTGATGCCTAGGCCACGGTCCAACAAGGATAGGCGCAAGTCCTCAATGCTTGTGCTCAGGTTCCAAGTGGTCGGGCTCGGAAACCCTAAATCTTTCGATTAAGAGACTCCAATGGCCAAGTAATCCTTATATCACTCGATTAGTACATGTCCCTTTACAAAAGTAAACAGACTTTTACATTCCAAATAATGAAATAATTTGTAGCTAATTTTTAGATTTCCATCAAATATCGAAAAATAATATTATTTTCCTGAAAATTGATTTTTTGAAAAACATTTTTTGGAGACATTAAATTTCCGTTAAATAAATGAATCATTAAAGACTGACCTAGCTAATTGGTACTAAAGACAGTGAAAGGATCTCCCTCTGGGATGAGTAAAGTTCCAACCATGGCAACCAAGCAAACTTCCAACGATCCAATCAACTTTTAGACATTATCGGATTGAACAGTCGATTCGCTTCAACTAGAGAATGTAGTTCAAACAACTTAGGGCAACGATTCTAATCCAAAAAATTAATATTGATTAGAATCATATTTTGTGATTGTGTTCCTCGGATGATTTCTAGAGAATCAGAATGCATTTAGTAATTATAAAAAATTTCTATTTCCGAACGGAAATTTGTTTGGTAACTACACAATTTCTATTTTGGGAACAACCAAGTGGTGAAAATTCTTTTTTTAAAAAAATTTCATGCTTTTTTAATTTTTTAAATGTTTTAATTTTTTAATTTCGCCCCACTTTTTATTTTTTATTTTTTTCATTTAAAAAAATTAATTTCCACCCCATTTTTTAAAATTTTTAACTTGTTTTTGTTAAATTTTAAAGCTGTTTTTAATTTATTTTAAATTAATGATCTTACAAAATTAGTTTTAGTAAATATTCAAATCTAATTTTTTTAAGTTTAGAAATCCACGTGAAAGCCCACGTTGACTTAATATTTTTAAAAAAATTGAGACTTTGTTCTTTTTGTGATTCTCAAAAATGATTCTTTTTTTCAAAATCAATTTTTTACTCTTATTTTTGCTCCAAAATATTTTCCCGAAACAAAATGATAATCGAAATTATTTTTCCTACCAAAGATGTTTCTTATTCTTTTTCGTTTCGGGAAATAAATTTAGAGAATTAGAATCATTGCAAAACAGACCCTTACTGTCTGAGTCAACATCATAACATATGCATAATTATACCTGAGAAATACTTATGAATTTAATATCTTATAGTAAATACAGCATTTGAAGGTTTAATGCATTTGACTTAACAGAATGATGCTTTTTTATCCAAATAAAGTTTTAACTTATTGTCCAAGAAAAGTAAGAATTTACAGAAAATTTCTTAGATATTTAATCTAAATGTAAAAGTCAGGATATTGTGATACTTCATATGCACAATTTAGTGGAGTAGACTTTGTATACCAATTGTGTGTTCCAGAGAAGAAATATAACTTGGAAATAACACTTTTGGTTTGTGTGAATTATTGAAATCGGTCTTTACCTTACAGAGTACTAAAAATCTTAAAGGGGATATATTTTGCTTTGGAAAATGAAAAGGGAAAAAAATAGAAAAGTGCACCACTTTGAGGCTCTGTTTATTTTGTAAAAAATGAGATATTTTTAAAAAATATTTTTGGAAAGTTATTTTTCAGGAAAATAATAGTATTTTCTTGTGTTTTGTTAAAATATGAAAATGAATAGGAAATATTTTTTACTGTTTGGTATGGAATGGATTTTCTTTTAGGCACTCATTTTAATAATTTTTATATTGCATTTTTCTTTTCTTTTTTGAAAATATTTGAATTTTTCATTTTTTCATTTTTTTCTTTTCTTTATCTTTTTCCTTCTTCTCCTTTTTTTTTTTTTTGGTGTTTTTTCCTTCTCCTTTGGCCGTTCGCCGGCCACAAGTGAGCTCGAGCCTTGCCAGATCAGCAAGGTTCGAGCTCGCCGCGACCCATAAGGCCTCGAGCTCGTTGTGACTCATGAGGGTTTCAGCTCTCTTCGAGGCATCGAGCTTACTGAAGAAGCCGCGGAGGTAGATGAAGGAGGCGGCGAAGGAGATGATGGCGGTGATCTCAAGGAGGACGACGACGTGGAGGGAAGCGCGAGATAGCAGGGGGAGGAGCAGCGGCTCTAGAGACAAAGGGGACAAAATGAAGAAGTTCTGGAGAGGGGAGCCTCCGTTGGTCGGGCGAGAAAGATGGGAGAGAAGGACAGGTGCTGGAGAGAGGAGGAGAGGCCACGTGAGAAAGAGGGAAAATAGAAGAGAGGGCACACAAGGAGGAGAGGGCAAGAGCTTTCCTTTCTTTCCCAACTGAAATTATTTTCTACAGTTTTAAAAAGAGTTTTTTTTTATTGATCAGAAATATTTTTTTAATCATATATTTTTTGCCTCTCAAACACTAGAAATTGAGGAAAACATTACTCGACGGGAGTCTCGTTTCTTGAGTGAGGAATACGAAAATTTATTTTTCTGTGATGATCACATTAAGATTCTTTCCAATATGTGGACTTTTCCACGGGCCTGAAAATGGGCCATTTAGATACAATTTTGACTTCATAACCATGTTCAGCTTTATTGTTGCTATTTTATTTTGGTAGATGATGCAATTAATCAAGATGTGCCCAAATTTTTAGCAAAATATCTAGGCGATATTTACAGGACGCCATGATTAAATGATGGGAAAATTACCACAAACATATTGAACTTGATTCTTATGCCAATTCGGTTATAAACTATTCAATTGTGTTAACCATGTGGCGTGATCTGGTACTAGCATGGATAATTTTTTAAACATTTTCTCTCTTCTTCTTTTCCTTTTCCTTTCTTTCCTTTTCCTTTTTATGTTCTTTTCTTCTTCTTCTTTTTTGCAGGCCGTAATAAAGCCAAAAGTAAATACGTAATTTAAAATTTTAAAAAATTAATAAAACTTACAATAATTGTCTACATTAGTACTGGCCACATCATGTGCAATAAATTTAGAAATTTTTTTTAAATTTTCCAAAGATCAAAAGATAGAAAACATAAGAAGTGGATGGATAAGGCAAAAATTATCAAAAAAAAAATTTAAACCATTGCAATTGTGCCAATTTAATTCTAAACGTTTGTTTGGGCCATTTAAGTCCTAAAAATTTTACAATTATGCCAATTCAGTCTATTGTATCACCAATGTTGAAGGAATAATTTGTAATGATATTTTTTTTATTTTTATTTTTTCTCCTTCTTTACTTTTCCTACCTACCTACTATATATGTGGCTGGCGAGCTTTGGCAAGGGTCATCGGAGCTACCGATCACGGGCAAGGCTTTGCAGCCCTCGAACGGCCTTGCCAAGATCTAGGCGAGGGTAGCCTCGCCATGGCCTCTCTCACGGTTGGCATGGCTTCCCTCACCTAGCCTCGGCAAGATCAGTCAAGGGCTGCGAATCCCTTGCCAAAGCTCACCGGCCACAATATAGTAAGTAGGAAAAAAGTAGAAGGAGAAAAAAAAAAAAGGGAAAAAATATAAATATAAATATTTAAATATTATTGAAAATCATTCACCTCAGTGTCGGCTGGTAAAATGGATTGAATTGTGAAAATGTTTAGAACTCAATTGGTACCATTACGATAATTTAGTATTTTTTGGTAATTTTCTCAATGGACAAAGGACGGTTTCTTCTTCCCACCTCCAAAGGCCGTCGATCCTCTCTAGACTTTATCGTGAGGGCGACACCTGTAATGAAATGTTTAGTTTGAGCGCATGCTACCCCCGCTTGATCATTGGTTCTCGTAGAAAAATGCCGGTAATTCAGTAATGAGCGAAAATATAGAAACATGAAGTTAGAATGAAGTACAGCTGAGGAAAAGCAATAAGAAAAAAACGAAATATTCAATTTTGCGTCTCTCAATTTATCAATAACAATTAGGAAAATCTCAAATTTTCAATTTGAGAAAGTTGCGCCCATCAAAAGCTACTCATTCCAGTACGTAGATTACATTTACGAAATGAACATACCCCATGATGATCACACGCACATGAAATTTCCAAAACTCTATATAATGGTGTCAATATATTATATATATATATATATGGTAATTGTGGGCCAAAATCAGCTGTGTTTTGAAAAGTGAAGATGCAAGTTGATACGGTACAAAGAAATTAAGATAGTTTTTTTAGCCTTTTTTCCCTTAAAATAAAAGTCTGAATTCTTGGATCGAGTGGCAGTGGTTTGTGCAAGTGCATCCATCTACGCAAGCTGGCCTGCGTAGTGGCGTAATACAAAATTAAACTATTGGACTTGACCGACGCATATTATAACCTTTAGGCGCAACCGACACGTAAATAATCTATTAATTTAATGCGATAAGTATGGTAGGGATGACGATTTCAAGGGACCATCGTTCTTGTGACAAGATTTTGCTCCTGCGTAGTGGATTAAACTTGCGTCATATGGATTAAACCATTCGCTTCCTATCGTACACTTGCATCTTTGAAGTTCATAGTTGACGTTTTGAACATTTCAAAGCGTTAAGCGTAAGGTCTAACTTATAAATTCATAATTACCGTGTTCTTTTTTTCTTTTTCTTTTTTTAACGTGAGAGTGAGAGATAGAAAAAAAAAAGAACTAAAAAGCCCTCTTAACATGTTAAAACTCAACGGTTGAGATTAGAGGGGTTTGTGAGACGAACCTGGATAAAGGCGAGTTCAAATCTAGCTTTGTTGTATCGCACAGGCACGTCCATAGGCTATGATATATTACTAAAGGGATATGTGCATATAGGTTTTTAAACTTGTCGCCAAAATACAATTTCTCGAGGTTACTACGAAA
>JAGVVM010021497.1:0-16172 GCA_019149425.1 Psidium friedrichsthalianum
GTGATTAATGTCGATAATCTTACCAATGCGTTTTCATTGCCACGCACCATGATGGGCAGTTCTTTTGAGCTATCCTGTTCCATACATGCTTCATGACAGTTCTTTTGAATCTCTTCTGTCCCCATTTCTTCTAATGGTTTCCTTCCTTCATTTGCACGTGATCAATCCTTGTTTGGTATGTCAAGGCACTGTTCATGTGGTAATGTTTTGTTTAACAGATACTATGGGTTTACATGTGAGGAGACATCTATCTCTAGTTCGGTTTTCTTCTGTGATTGTTTGATAAGACAAGGTAATGGAGCTAAGAAATGAGAAGATGTCTTTATTAGAGGTTTCATGGGTTGGGTCGGGTCGGGTTTGGGTCGGGTCGAATATGTCCGACCCTATGCCTTCTAACCCATTTTGCCCCATATGTCAGGACCCATACCCGCCCCAAACCCGCATCAACCTTACCCGATCCGACCCTTTTGACCCATATTGGCCAATCCCATTAATTCTAAAAAAAAAATTATATACTCATTTAAACCCTGATTTTATTTTTGACTTTTATTTTTTTTTTTTTCATTTTTTCTCACCGCCACGGCGAGCGGCTGGCCGTCGATGCGACGGGTCCCACTGAGTCGGTTGCTGCCGCCGGACATGTCGTGGTCAACCGCCGCACCGGGTCGCCGAGACCGGTCTCCGCGGCCGCCGGCGTCAACAGAGGCCGGTTCCTCCGCGGCCGGCCTCGGTCGCTTAGCGTCTCCGAGGCCGGCCGTCGGTCGCCGAGTCCGGTCGCCGCGGTCGCCGAGGCCGGTCTTCCTCTCCTCGCGGCCGGCCGTCCGTCGGTCCGCGCGGCCAGTCTCTAACACGCGTCCGCCGTCGGTCGCCTAGGCCGTTCACCGGCCGGCCGTCCGGTCGCGAGTCCGGTCACCTCGGCCGGCCAGTCGTCGTCGCGGCCCTCTCCGAGGTCGTCGTCGCGGCCGGTCTCCGAGGCCGGGTCCCCTCGGCCAGTGTCCGCGGCCGTTCTTCCCGTCCGGTCCGACGCCGGCCTTCGTTCGCCGCTGCAGGTCATACGGGACGCGGCCAGGCCGAGGTCTCAGAGGCCGTCTCCGAGTGCCGGCCGTCATCGCCGAGGCCGATCTCCTCGGCCGGTCTCCCGGCCGGCCATCCGGTCGCCGCGCCGGCCGCAAGTCGCTGGGCCCGGTACGCATCGGCCAGTCTCCGTCGGCCGGCCTCCACGTCGCCTCGGCGGTCTCCGCGGTCGCCCCCGTCACCAGGCCGGCCGCTGCTTTTTTCGCCGGCCACCCATCGCCGCCGCGGCCGGCAACCTGTTGCTGGCCGCGGCCAATCGTCGGCCGTTTTGCCACCTGGTCGATCATCCGAAATCATTCATAACAAACGACGAAAATTTTTTTCCAGTTTATTTTTTAAGTATTAATCAAATATAAGAAATATTATCATTTTCTTAAAATGACTTCCCCTGAAAAATGATTTCCGAAACTATCACATTTTCCCGTGAAACACAAACGGAAAGACCCTAGGGTCCTTTGTAATTTGTGAGAGTTATGGGGTCGAAAATGGGTCCAATATGGGTTCGAAAATGGGTTTCCATGCATGGCCCTTTTAGACCCATTTAATTTCACTTTCAACCTTTAGGACCCCATTTTTAGTGAGTCTTTATAATGTTAATGACCCATATAAGACAACATTTTATACGAAATATGGGTCAAATATGGGCTCTTTGACCCAATTGACGCTCTAGTCTTGATATAGGATCTTAGCTCTGTGCCCCTCTTTCTCTCCCCCACATGACAGATTACTCATGTTACATCTTTCTGGTTAATGTCATTCATCCCTTGTTGCTGATCCTTCCCGGTATGCGCGCTCGATGTCCTGGCATGATTGGTTTCTGTCACCTTTCCATTGGAATGGACGTGCAATGTCAGGCTTGCACTGTTAAAAAGCAATTCGGAGATTGGATGACCACTAAAAAGTTAGAAATAGTAGCATGAACAGTCACAGGGGAGACTGCCAGGCACTTGAAGAAGTTCTACGCCCAGTGTTAGTAAAAAGGGTAACGATCGTTTGATTTTTGCTTACAATGCCACATTTATCATTGCGAATTGGAGGCAAGAAGGTCCTTTTGCCATGAATCCAGACCTGTAGGTAAATATTGGATGTTCGAAGGAAACAATGGAAGTTTCTGTGATACTTACGTTTTCAAAACCAAAATCATGGGCATACATAGTCAGATACAGGTGCATGTCTATTCCACATTAGATTGATCACCTCTAAAATTTGTTTTTCCCTACACGGGCTTCCCCGGGTATATCACAGCTGATACAGATTGGAAATACTCGCCAAACACGTATCATCGGAACTTGGACATAGGCAATTCATCACTGCAAAGACAATCTCATCTAACTCTAAAAGCTCACCCGGATCTGGCTATCGCTAGTGCTTCAAAGCTCACCCCATGCAAAAATCTTTGCAGCAAAGACAGTACCTTGGTGTTTCTGTATTGTAACTGCTGTCTTCAATAGATCAGGTCAATGCAATTCTTTCTTTTTCATAGGAAGAGAGACGAAACATCGGTAGACAAATCTCTTTTTTACTGCACCCATTATGATCATCATCGGACCCTCCGGCGCTTGAAAGTCCCGCCTCGTCTTTCAGTATATACCATGCTTATCTGGTGATGTCTTGAAATTCTTGACGTCCGTGAACCTCTCCCTGAGCCGAAAGAAACACGCCCTGACTTCAGCTTCACATGCCTGTGGCGGTGATGGTGATGGCGACGGTGCCGGCGGCTGCAGTTGCGGTTGCTGTATGAAGCAAGGGGGCCTTCTGCCCTCGCTCTGAGCAGCTTCCTTTTCCTACTTGCGCTGAGATGACGACTCAAATAATCATCACTTATGTCGCTCAGGCTATGTCCCACTTCAAAGTCTCGGAAGCGGCATCGCCTGCGGTGTACTCGCTTGGTGCTCGTTATCTTGTACCACACGAAACAGCAAATGTGGCCGAGCGCGTGCCAGTACGACTCACACGCGGCCCAGCACATGTCACAGAGGCTTCTCCCTATGCACTGGCATATCCCCAGCTTGAACAACAGATACAGGAACAGTAGAGCTGAAAACCATCGCACCCACGTGAAAACAGGTCAGCTTATCATGCAACTGTAGGACTATTGCATCCCGGTTTCTCATATCTAACATACAAGATTATAATGCAAGAATTACTCGCGAAAGCTTCAAATGAAAATGGCTGATGGTTCTCTAAACACTGTATTTTGCCAATAAACATACTTTAAAAGCAGAGAGTTTCTAAGACTTGTGTGGAATCGGAAAGAATATCAGATGACAAAAGTCGTTGCAGGAAAAATCCTCGATTATTTCTCAGATAGAATGCCAAAACGAGATTATAAGTGTGGGGACATTATATCCTTTCCTGCAGTCTCAACCAAAAAGTACAGCAGAAGAACAACTGAAGGATTGATTTTTGGCTAGCAAATCAAATCTATTTTAGCCTAGCGGAGAGAAATGACATTCTGAATGGAGAGATAATACGGGAAATGAGTACATTACCTATGTAACAGAGGACACATATCAGCAAGAGTTTGATCAGATTCGTGACGCATAGGTTCTCGATAAAGCAAACTACGTCCCATGGTCCGGAGCATAGTTTCCTGCATCAGTGCAAAACAACGGGAAACTAGGTAAAAATATGGAGACCAGAACAATGAGGTGGAACAGAAAGGTAACTTGAGATTTTAATACAGGCAAAGGATGAATCAACCGTAAAAGATATCGAGCAATGGTGGAAACCAGGTAAAAACAATGGGAAACCAGGTAAAAATATGGAGACCAGAACAATGAGGTGGACCAGAAAGGTAACTCAAGATTTTAATATAGCAAAGGATGAATCGCCGTAAAAGATATCGAGCAATGGCAGAAACAATTGTTTTTTATGTTTCAAGCTCTGCGCCGCAGATTGGTTGCAAGGTTTTTGCCAAACCAGACCAGGAATGGATTAACATGGGTTCAGACATTACTACATGAACAACAACTGAAAATAACAACTCAGTAGTTGTAATTGGCAGAATATTATAGGGAAAGCGCTTACTCGCACGATCCGCCGAAAATGCTCTTGAACGGAGCGGCAACAGCATTTCCAACAGCAGCCCCGACGCTATTAGCAGCTTTACTTAGAACACCTCCCCTTGCTCTGTGTGCCTTTCTACATCCAAATCAGCGCCTGAGAAAATCATAAATTGAAACACTAACGTCATTCCTTGAGGGATAGGGGTGTCAATGTGCCGGGTCGGGCCGGGTCTCATATAGGTAGGGGTGTCAACATGTCGCGTTGGGTCAGGCCGGGTATCATGAATACCCGACCCAAAACACGATACATGTACACTTGACCCGACCTGGAACAAGATCAAATGGGGCATGACCCGAACAATCGGGTCAGGTCGGGTTCATGTTTCATAATTTTTTTACTTTTTTAAAAATTTAAATTTTGATTTTAATAAACGTGAGGCCCCCACAAGTAATCTGATTTGCCTCTCAATTCATCAAGCTGCAAATGAAAATCAAAATATCACAACGAAAACTGCTCAACTTGCTCGATTGAGAAAACGGAATAAATAAATTTTCTTACAAAGACTACAAAGGGAGGGGAAGAAATAAAGCAAATAATAATAATAATAAAAAAATTCGTTGTTTTCACATTGGAGGTTTTCAAGCTAGCATAGGAGAAATTGCAATCGTTATGCTGCTTCATCAGTGTCTTAAGAAGCAGCAAGGCAAGGCAAGATAAAAGGAAAACTGAAGAGAATATAGAAAAAAGAGTGTCTAAGTATATGGATGCAAAAGAATCCTTAGAATACATAGAGTAATGAAAATCATATTAAATGAGAATTTGACTGATTCTGCATCACCCTCTAGGGCAAGCTGCCCTATAGCTAGTCCACCACTCCTCCTCATATCCAGACCTAGCGATTTTGCTGTCTTATCATACTCTTACCTATTGCATCATCTTGCACAAATTGACCAACTCCGAGCAAGGATTAGTAGATTGTGTCCACCTACATAACACAAAAAGAACAAACCATAGTCCCATTTTCCCTGTTTAAAGTTATTCCTAAAAGAAGCAAATGCACCAAGAAGTCAAATCTTAATTCAGTCATGAACTTGCTTGAGATAAATAACAGGGCCAACATGACCAACTGTAGTAGCAGAACTCCAACAATACATTGCATACTCATACTCGTGGATCATGCTCAGATTGAAGCATCAATGAAATAGTAGTACTTATCAATAAGGACAAAAATAACTAACCTATCTGTATTACTTACATAAGATAGAAAGAACAAACCATAGTCCCATTTCCCCCGTTTAAAGTTATGGCTACAAGAAGCAAATGCACTAAGAAAGAACAACAATAGGGCTCAATCAAACAAGGAGCAATTTAGTTTAACAAGTACCAATTTCCAACTTCGTGTCAATCATTAAGAGAAACCGATACCCAGTTCGGCTCCATGGTCGAATTTGACAACTCTAACATGTTTAGAAAAAGCATAGCATGTGTTCTTTACAACGGAGCTGAACCTATTTGTGTTGTAAGCACATGCTTGATCCAATCCATCATCTGTAGCAACTAATACTGAACTTAGAAAGCAGAACGATCAAGCTCTCGAAAGCTCCAAAATCTCAAAAATTCCAATCCTTGCTTACCCTATTGCTCAAGTGACCAAGCTACTAGAGAATGCACATTTCACATTTTGTCAATCGAATCTGTGCAGACTATGTTCCAAATACAATTGTGAGATCGATTCTACTGTCTTATGGTCCCACCAATTCCAGCAAATAGCAAGTTAAACTGGAATTTTGAAAGAAAACGAACAACAGAGAATTATCAGACACCGAAGATAACCCACACTAGTCAGATTAATTCAATCGGTCCGACCAAATCTACAAATTCTTCGCGCGTTCATGCGCCAAAGGAAACTCAGATAATCAAGCCCGCAGGAATCAAGCGAACCAGATCGAGCAACAGCGAAGAACGACACTGAATCTACCCGACTCTCGACACTAATTGATTCGACAGCAATGCATGGTTTTCTCTGAAAGCAGAAACGAAACGTGATTCGAATCAGTTTGAAAATTCAGCAGCTCACCGCAATCGAAGTCACGGAACAATGAAAGTGCAGAGGAGGTGCGCACGGCGAAAGAGTGACCGTCTCTTACCTCGATTCGAGGGTTGATAAACTGAGAGAAGCGAAGCAGGTGACCCGGTGTTGATGAACTGTGGCGGTTCTGGCTGCTCGAGAGCGCGACTGCCCCGTGCGAGCGAGAGGAGGAAGCCTTCGTCAATGGAAAGAAGGGGGCGCTGCGCTAGAAAGGTAACTACCTTCCACTCTCTCTTTTAAACTTGTATTTTAGAGCTCATGCACCCGGGAAAGTACCCAAAAAAAAAAATTCCAAATTTATTGCATTAGTGCACCGATACAATGCTAAAGCATTTATATATATAAATCAATCCATTTTATCCGGTTAATTTAGGTCAAAAATCGCTTACCTAGATGCCGAACCTGCTATGTGACCCAACCGACATTGTCGTAGATATTTTTTTACAATAATTTTTTCCTTTTTTTTCCTTTTCCTTTTTTTTTCCCTATAATCGGGCCATGCCTAGGCTAGAGTGATCGCGGTAAGACCCCAATTACCTTGGCAAAGGTGAGGTCTACCTAGATCTAAACTTGGGAGGAGAGGGAAATAATTTAATAGGGAGTAGAGATATCGTTTCGTCCGCCAGCCATTGTTCTCTCGATTGGCGGTATGATTGTCGCTCGTCTGGCCGACTTTGATTCATCTTAAAATTTTGCCGGAGTGTGAGATTTTTGATTGTAGAGCCGACTCGGGGTCGGGCCGTGCGGGCATTTTCAGTGAAAAAAATAAAAATAAGCATTAATTGACAATTACGTATGTTTTCATGCAAACGTAATAATGGGAGAGGTGACCAGCGGTAATAACATCCTTTGGGCATGATCATCAGGACCTCACACTCGCTGTGGAATGTGCAATTAGACCATAACTACTCTGATCAGCCGCAATTTGAAGATTCGAGATGGTCGAGGCTCTAACCACGAACCCACTAAATCTTTTGTAATTGTGCCAATTCAATCTATCCGACCAAACTTAACTAGTTATTGATTCTGGTCGGTACGAGCGGTCTAGTGACAAATTTTTGAATAATTTTTTTTAAAGGATGAACGGTATTTTCGTTTTTTTTATATTTTGTTTTTATTTTTAATCCTCTTCTGATGTGGCGTCGTATTTGTGCCACGTTAGATCCGCGTCGGACTTTTAACGACAATTTTTAATGGAACCTAACTAATGGTAGTTGTGTCGGTCGCGTACAAATGTGTGATTTTTGGTAACACAAAACAAAAACCGGGTAAATGTCTCACAATGCATACAATTTGGAGTTCTTGATGACTTTTACCTTAAAAAGTTGATTTGATTTGAATAATTTGAAATTGTCGATAGTAACAACAAATTACCAAGACTAAATAAATTGAGCTTTTTCCTTGGGGTAGTAGAAATCTGCTTTGGACTGGTCATTTGGCTTTCACACCCATACACATCCTATATTATTCTGTTTATGCGGGGTATGGAAATACCACTTGAATATCTATCTCGTGAAAAGTAAATAATTTTAAAAATACTTTTATAAAAATGATCGTTCGTAATGTTTAAAAAAAGAATGAACAGGACATAAAAATATTTAGATATCAATGAAAAGATTTATTGGATAATTATTTTAAGCGATATTAGAGTAGATAAATATTTTGTAAAATATATGTATTTTTAAATATTTATTTTTCGTGAAACAAACGAGGTAAGCAGCGAGAGGAAAATAAAAAAAGGGAAAAAAAGTCAGCGGGACAGCGTGGAAACGAAAGTCAACTCAACAGGCCGCGAACACGACGTCGCCTCCTTGCATGATTTTTCGCAGAAAGATAGATAATGGCGCGCACGCCCACGCAGTCATCATCTTCATCACTCCCCCGGAGGCTCGAAACTCATGCCGAACCGCACGCATCGCCCTCTAATCTCTCTCTCATATTCCTGTCCAACAATTCACTTTCTCTCTCTATCTGATTCTCGTGTTCCCTTCTTCGTCTTCCGCGTTCGATCGTGTCCTTTTCCTTCTCCGCCTGTTCACGGATTCGCCGGGATCCGCAAACGAGAAGCGTCGCCGTCCCCCCCCCCCCCCGAACCCGATCCCCCCGTTGCCGATTCCGACAGCTTCGAGAGGGTTTTCGCGGCAGCGCGCGGAGTTTTGATGTGAGTTCAAGCCCTTGATATCTTTTCCCGAGAGTTGCGGCTCTTGTTTGGTTATTTTTTCCGCTGCTGGGTTAATGGAACGAGTCTTGTACAAGTTCCCCTGTTTTTTAGAGGAATTGATTCGAATAGCTCGTGGGATGGGATCGATCGTGGTGTTTCTGAGCGATTGCGGTAAATGCACGAGTCTCGGAGGGCATTTCAATGCCGTGCTTATGAATAATTTAGCCATTGCATTGCAATTTGAGTTGGTTCTAATCTGTTGCCTTTTATGTATTAGGTAGGTCTGTGGACGAGTTAAGTTTTCTGGGTTAAGGCCTCGTACCGCATCGCGTAGCCTGATCGACGGAAACTCGTGTAGTGTTGGCAATGGAAGCTGGGCCGGCGAGGGGCAATGGTGGTGCTGATTTAAGGGAACATCCTCCTTCCACTCCAGTTGGGGATGATCACACATTTGAAATAAAGAGGCTATACTCATCGGCGTCATCCGAGTCGTCGTCGGGAGACTCCTTCGAGCTACCGGTGAAAGGGAATAATAGCGCTTCCAATGCGGGTTCACATGGCCACCTTACCCACGACGACGGCCATGAATCGGTTCCAAGACACGGAGGAGGAGGAGGAGACATTCCGGTCAGCTCGACGCCCAAGATCGAATCACCTGAAAGCGGTTTGCCGGACCGTGCGCACGATCTGAGTTCGGACAATGGGTCGGCAAAGCAACTTCCTCCGGTTCAGGTGATGGAACGAACGGGCGACGCCACGGGCAGTCCTTCTCCGTACAGGATCCCTTCTTCCGTGTTCGCCAGAACCAAATCGACAGCCCCGATGGAATGGAGCACCGCTTCCAATGAATCATTGTTCAGTATCCAGATGGGAAATGCGAGTTTCACTAGAGACCAAATGTACTGGGTTGGCAAATCTCAAGAGCTCAGCATGTATGGTGCACCACCTATTCCACCGGTGCCGATGGATTACGCCAACGCAACTCCGGTCAGTAAATCGACGGAAATTGGCTTGAGAACCACGAACACGGGCGAGTGTCAAAGTGCACCTACCCCAGCAGCTCATCCGCCGGAGGAACCAAAGGAAAGCGTAAATCACAGCAAAGAAACTTTTCCTTGGCCAGAGGTTACTTATTCTTCAAGTCCGTCACACCATTCCGATGCGAGCGGAGCCAGCGTTAAATCCTTCGCCTTTCCAATGTAAGCTATATCACTCATGCTCATATTTTACTATGGAAACATGCGTCGATTCTGCTTGTGCCGCGAAGATTTGCGCACCCTAGAACCCTATCTGATTGAGGCAGGGAGTGATAGAGAATTGAGCTAATGTAACAACGGGGTACTAATAAGGAAGGTTAATGCTCTGCTTCCTTCTGTAGCAATATGAAGTTCAAATTCTTTCTGTACATGATAAACAAGAGTAATGTGATGAGGATCCAGTTCCTTTGCTTCTTCCTTCCAGGGAAGCCTTAAAGAGTATTCATGTTCATCTCTTGATTTGTGAAAGGCATGCTCTCCTATAGGAAGACTGTCGTTTCCCGCGAAATGAGGTAAATGAATTAGTGAGCACGAAAGATGCCTAAGTTCATCTGAAAGAGAAGCTTCCGCTATAGAGCAAAGCATGAAGGTCTGAGCCGTGAACTTTAAATCTAGACCAACTGCCACAAAGCACATAACTTTAGCATTCTATTGGCGTCTTTAGCAAACTCCAAGATTAACTCGGTGCTTTGGCTGCATGCAGATTGTCCAGAGATGCGGCCAGAAGCGGCTCTCTGAGGGTCGGTCCGAACGGCATGAAGCCACTGTCGTCGTTCGCACACGCACATTCGGAGCCACAGACTCCGAAGCCGCCGCCTCCTAAGGCAGCATCCGGCATGGGTCAGGCCAGATGGTTCTCTTGCTTTCCTTGCTGCTCGATCTGTTCTTCGGGCTGACGATCCGGGCAGTCTTTTCAGGCACCTATGTTCGACGTTAGATTACAGGCACTCCTCCGTGGCCCGCAGAGTTTTGTTTTTCCGTCTCTTTCGGTTTCGATCGTTCAGATTCACCTGTGACTGTGATTTGCACTATCAGTCTATCGGTGGAATTGTATGGTAGGCCCTTGATTCAGATGTTCATAGACGATCTTTTAGTTGGTCGAAGGAAATTTTTGCCGGTACCCAATAGCGAAAACTGCTACTTGATCTACGAGCCAAAGATGCACCTCAATATTGAAACGTACAGGTTTTCCCATGCTCCTGTTGTGCAATACATTAACATGGATTTGCGGCTATGGTTCTGCATGTCTTGTAACATCTTTGCCATATATATCTCTACTTTGAAACCGAACCGAACCGTCGGAAATCCGTCGTTTTACTTACTAAACCCGAACAGAAAAGACCTGAAACCTTCTGATTCAGATCTATTCGAATCGAATTTCTGATTCAGCAGGTTTCTTTTTACGCCTCTGCTTGGCGATGGATCGACTCCTCGAGATAGTCGTAATATTCAACCATGATATATAATGGCGTCAAAATTTTATGGCCATTTCATCGAAGTCCAATGATTGATCCAGCGGAGGTCGCGTATACTTGCCCTTTAATTACTGGTCCGCGCTTTGTCGAATGTACAATCCCGTTCCATATCTCGAATAATCTTCTTTGAACTAGCTTCCTTTGCCTGCACCAAACTTTTACTCGAGTTTGAGTTTCACATTAGCATCGTATATTCTCCATTTTAGGTTGAACTCTAATAATCCTTTCGTTCCTTTGAAAGAGTTCAACGAATTGATTACTCCAATTTGGGCAATACCACAAAAAAAAAAAAATCCAAACTGGTATACCGGTGTAATATTTATTTCAAATTAATTTTCGCGTCACAAAAGTTTCAAATCTGTACATCTATACACAATTACCCTCTAGAGACAGAAAATCGCAAATTGATACACCAGTGCCATATTTATCTCAAACTAATTTTTACGATATCAAACAAAAAAAAAATCCCAAATCATAAAAATCTCAAATGGGAAATTTGCTGAGAATTTACTAAAATTCATAATTCCTTGTGATGTGAAAATTAGTTTGGAATAAACATGGCACAGACGTACTAGTTTGAAATTTTTGTGATTGGACAAATTAGCTCAGGGTGGATGACTGAATGTAACACCGATATGGCAGTTTGAAGTTTTCTGTGACTTTCTCGATCTAGGATTTTGGTAATTTTGGATTTTTTTATGATGAAAAACTAGTTTGAGATAAATATGATATTGTGTACCAATTGCGGATCTTTCATGTTATTAACCAATTTGTCCACATATTCCAATCGCAATCAAAAGAGACGAAGCCAAAAAAGCCCGACCCGCCTAACGGACAAATGACAAGGTCAAAGAAGTAAATTCCTCGAGCCAGCGGCTGCGAGTTTGGCGCCGAGCCAGCGGCTGCGCATTTGGCGCCAAGCCGGCTCACGAAGCTCAGGCCCGAAAAAAAAAAGACCGGGTCGTTTCGAAAAGGGCTCCCGCGAAATATCTCAAAAATTGGGCGCTAAAAACAATCGAAAACCCGAGTTGGCGCTCGAGCTCACGGCATTACAAGAAGAGCTCGCTTCTCATTTTGCTTTCGCGCTCTCTTCTCAAAGCTCGTCGCGAGAGAGAGAGAGAGAGAGAGAGAGAGAGAGAGAGAGATGGGGAAGACGGTGACGCCAGACGCGATAGCCATCATGCGGTCGAACCCGTCGCCGGATTCGTCCGCCGACGTCCCCGAGATCGTCGTCCAGGTGCTCGATCTCAAGTCCACCGGCAGTCGCAGTCGTTTCATGTCAGTCCAACCCCCCCTCTATTAGCCCTCTTTCTCTGATCTCTTGCCTGTGTCTTGAAGGTTTTGTGGTTTTTGCCCGCGTTTCGCTGCACACATGCGGAGCGAATGTGGTTTAGGGAAGCGGGTCGGGGTGATTCGGGTCTTGGTTTCGTTGCTTCTAATGACGGTGCAGCTAGTCATTTCCTGTCCCGTAAGGGTGTATGTTGACAGCTACGACTACGTTGACGTTGTTGGGTTGGTGGGCCTGTTTGTTTGGTGTTTCAGGGGTGTTTATGTGTAGGACCATGTATGATGGGTCGTTAGTTTGAGATGGATCAGACATTGTCGAGCGTAGTCTGTGGGCGCTGGATGTTTAAGTAATTTTGTGGGGAAGACGATTAGCTGTAGAGGCTTGTAAGGCCAAAACCACTAGCGATCTGCGGTGCTTATTCATAATTAGTGCAAAGCATGCGGATACATTTACTCTGTCTTGCTCTGTGTGCTGATTCTCTCTGGAGGTCTTTGTATCGTTGCTTGCCCGATGCTTCTTTATGAGGACATCAGTTGAAACGGCCATTTGGGCCTACCTAAGGTTCTATATTCTGACTTTGATTACAGGTTCACAGCTAATGACGGAAAGATGAAGTTAAAAGGGATTCTACCTTCAAACGTGGAATCTGATATTCTTTCTGGAAGTATTCAGAACCTGGGTCTAATCCGAATACTTGATTACACCCTCAATGACATTCCAACAAGTCAGACAAGTAAGCGCGGCTTATGCAACAGATATTCACCTGTTGTTCTGCTCAATGAGCTTAGTATCCAACTTGTTGACCTTTTTCCCTTGTAATTCTAATGTTTCAGGTATCTGGTTGTCAGCAAGTGTGAGGCAGTTTCTCCAGCGCTGAAATGGAAATTAAGAGTGAAGTAGTTGATCCGGATTCTGGCATCCTTTTAAAGACAAAGCAGAAAATGAAACTTCTTCTGATGTGAAGGTCGGGGAAAGTGGGATTCTTTTGATTCCAAAGCAAGAAAATCAAGTGAGGACGGGAGCTGGAGTACTTTTAAAGCCAAAGCAAGAGATGGTTGCTAAGTCAGCTGCCCAAATTGTTCACGAACAGCACAGGAAGTGAGGCTTTATTTTTGTCTTCTCATTTGAGCCTTTCATAAGTAAATAATATGTGGAAGCTTTTTGTAATAATTTCCTGCAAGATCTCCATTGAGGTATAGATCCCTTTTCTCTGTCTTCTAGTATGGCCCCTGCTGCACGTCTAGCCATGACAAGGAGGGTTCATCCTCTCGTATCACTGAATCCTTACCAAGGCAGTTGGACCATAAAAGTCCGGGTGACAAGCAAAGGGAGCATGCGCCTTACAGGAATGCTAGAGGTGAAGGCTGTGTCTTCAATGTGGAGTTAACAGATGAAGATGTAAGTGGGATATTGCTTTTTAATTCTTGTCTTATGGTGATGTACTTAGGAACATATTTCAGCTCTTATATATATGATCACTCCACGGCAACTGAATAATTTAGTGGCTCATTGTGCAGGGTACACAAATACAAGCGACAATGTTCAATGAAGCTGCCAAGAATTCTTTGACAAGCTCGAAATGGGGAAGGTTTATTACATATCGAAGGGAATACTAAAGGTTGCTAATAAACAGTTCAAGACAGTGCAAAATGACTATGAGATGACCTTGAATGAAAATTCTGAGGTGGAAGAGGCCAGTAATGAAGCTTCTTTTGTCCCTGAAACAAAATTTAATTTTGTCCCCATTGATATGTTAGGTCCCTATGTCAGTGGGAAAGAGCTTGTTGGTAAGAATACAAGCATCCACTCCAATGTTCAGTTCAGTACAGCTTTAGTTGGTATACGCCCTAATTCTCTCTTATTGATTCAGATGTTATTGGAGTGGTTCAAAGTGTTTCTCCTACAATGAGCATCGAAGGAAAAGCAACAATGAGATTGTTCCTAAGCGTGATATTACTATTGCTGATGAGACGTAAGTTTGCCCCCACCATTCTGGAACCCTCTCTTGTTTGTGTCATCTAATGCCTAATGCAAGTGTATGTAAATCAGGAAGAAGACTGTTGTGGTTTCTCTGTGGAATGAGCTTGCAACTACTGTAGGTCAACAATTGCTCGACTCTGCTGATCAATCGCCTATAGTTGCTATAAAGTCCTTGAGAGTTGGGGATTTCCAAGGTAATTGCTATCTTGAAACCAATTTTTTTTTATGTACTGGGTTCATACAGTCCTTTTCTTGTTTGGATATAGTACAGTGATTTATTTATTGGATAAAATTTTTTATTTATCTTTGCCAAACCTGAATGGAATAAGTTGCAGTTCATATTCATGGCGATTTATGCACTAATAACATATATCTCGAGAGTGCAGTTTATTGAATTAATCTAATAAGCTATTTTATAAATCAACGTTCTGGTGATAATATATGCCTTTAGTTGTCTTTAATTTAAGAATGGATGAATTTGTCCTCTTTCAGGTGTATCTTTGTCTACACTAAGCAAAAGCATAGTAAAAGTAATCCGGAGACACCAGAAGCAAAGAAGCTGAGATCCTGGTGAGTTTGTGATGGCAAGCAACTATGACCATTCTGTTCGTTCTTCACTTTTAAATAGTTCTTTAATTTGTGGACCATTTTGATAGGTTTGACTCTGAAGGTAAAGCCAGCTCAATGAACTCTGTTGGTTCAGGCATAATGGCCTCATCAAGAAATGGATCAAGGTCCTGTATTCTGACAGAGTTTTCCTTTCTCATTTTACTAGTAATCCTTCCTTGGGTGAAGACAAGTAAATATGTAGTATTTAGCTGACTCCAAGCTAACTCAGCTTTTTGTGGTGTGGGCCTGTTTCTCTGGTTTAACTTGATCGATTTGTTTCACACAGCCTGCATTTTTCAGCGTTAGAGCCTATGTGAGTTTCATTAGGCCTGATCAAGCGATGTGGTATCGTGCATGCAAAACATGCAATAAGAAAGTGACAGAAGCTATTGGATCTGGCTATTGGTGCGAAGGGTGTCAGAAAATGATGAAGGGTGCAGTTTTAAGTGAGAAACTCCACGGTTCTGAAATTTCTTTAAAATATAGTGGGTGTGAAAGCAAAAATTGGGCAGACTGTACCCTCATGCAATCAACGCTATGGAATAATTTGTTTCTCTGTCTTTGTTTTTCTATGCGATAGATACATAATGGTAGTGAAGGTTTCAGACCCAAGTGGTGAGGCTTGGCTTTCTACATTCAATGAAGAAGCAGAGCACATCATTGGGTGCCCAGCTGATGAGCTCAATCACTGAAATCACAGGTAAGCCAAGAACAAACACTAAAAGGTTAAACAATATCAACTACTCATATGTGCTAATGTTGATATCAATTCTTGGCACCATTTCAGAGAACAGGAGAACCATATCATCTAAAGCTGAAGCAAGCAACTTGGGTTCCTCATCTTTTCCGGGTCAGTGTTGCTCAGCATGAGTACATGAGCGAAAAGACAAAGGATAACAGTCAGAGGACTTGCTCCTGTTGATTTTGCTGCAGAGTCTAGATTTTTGCTGGAGAAATAGCGAAACTGAAAGGTTCTCAGTAGGGGTTGGATGGCTTCCTTGTCTGTCGCACTTCATGTTGGGGAACCTCTACTTGTTGAGTGGGGAGGCTATCCTCTTCTTTTGCTTGTATATGGCCTTCAGGGTTTAGGTAAAACAGTTGACTTGCTGCATCTCTAGACTTGCTTTAAAAGTTAAAACTTTTTATGTCCATATTCTTGCCGTGCCATTGACATGCGGCTTTCGAAATCCGTGATTGAAGTTGGTAATCCTTACATTCCTCACAAAATCTTAATGAAGCTTTTTGACTGTCAAATGGCTACATCACTATTCACTTTAGACTGAATTTGAACTAAAACAAAACTATGGGATGTACTGGCTCATTCAGCACCGATCCATGAGTCCGCAAAATAATTGTCCTACCTCAACTCTATGGTTTGAACAAGAGCGGGGGGGACTGTAGAGGGGGAGGCGGCTACGTTCCCTTGCTTCTCTATCCCTTCAAAAATGAA
>JAGVVM010021499.1:0-18394 GCA_019149425.1 Psidium friedrichsthalianum
AACTTAAATGTTTACGATATCAAACAAAAAAAATTCCCAAATCATAAAAATCCAAATGGGAAATTTGCGTAGAATTTACTAAAATTCATAATCATTGTGATGTGAAAATTAGTTTGGAATAAACTGCCACAGACGTACTAGTTTGAAATTTTCTGTGATTGGACAAATTAGCTCGGAGGTGGATGACTGAATGTAAACACCGATGTGGGCAGTTGAGGTTTTACTGTGACTTTCTCGATCTAGGATTTTGTTAATTTTGGAGTTTTTTTATGATGAAAAAATCAATTTGAGATAAATATGATATAGGTGTACCAATTGCGGATCTTCATGTTATTCAATTTGTCCACAAAATTCCAATCGCAACAAAAGAGAGACGAAGCCAAAAAGCCCGACCCGCCTAACGGACAAATGACAAGGTCAAAGAAGTAAATTCCTCGAGCCAGCGGCTGCGAGTTTGGCGCCGAGCCAGCGGCTGCGCATTGGCGCCAAGCCGGCTCACGAGCTCAGGCCCGAAAAAAAACAGACCGGGTCGTTTCGAAAAGGGCTCCCGCGAAATATCTCAAAAATTGGCGCTAAAAAACAATCGAAAACCGAGTTGGCGCTCGAGCTCACGGCATTACAAGAAGAGCTCGCTTCTCATTTGCTTCGCGCTCTCTTCTCAAAGCTCGCGCGAGAGAGAGGAGAGCAGAGAGAGAGAGAGAGAGAGAGATGGGGAAGACGGTGACGCCAGACGCGAGAGCCATCATGCGGTCGAACCCGTCGCCGGATTCGTCCGCCGACGTCCCCGAGATCGTCGTCCAGGTGCTCGATCTCAAGTCCCAACACGGGCAGTCGCAGTGTTCATGTCAGTCCAATCCCCCCTCTATTAGCCTCTTCTCTGATCTCTGATCTCTTGCCTGGTCTTGAAGGTTTTTGTGTTTTTGCCCGCGTTTCGCTGCACACATGCGGAGCGAATGTGGTTTAGGGAAGCGGGTCGGGGTGATTCGGGTCTTGGTTTCGTGCTTCTAATGACGGTGCAGCTAGTCATTTCCTGTCCCGTAAGGGTGTATGTGACAGCTACGACTACGTTGACGTTGTTGGGTTTGGGGCCTGTTTGTTTGGTGTTTCAGGGGTGTTTATGTGTAGGACCATGTATGATGGGTCGTTAGTTTGAGATGGATCAGACATTGTCGAGCGTAGTCTGTGGGCGTGGATGTTTAAGTAATTTTTGTGGGGAAGACGATTAGCTGTAGAGGCTTGTAAAGCAAAACACTAGCGATCTGCGGTGCTTATTCATAATTAGTGCAAAGCCATGCGGATACATTTACTCTGTTGTCTTGCTCTGTGTGCTGATTCTCTCTGGAGGTCTTTGTATCGTTGCTTGCCCGATGCTTCTTTATGAGGACATCAGTTGTGAAACGGCCATTTGGCCTATCTAAGGTTATATATTCTGACTTTGATTACAGGTTCACAGCTATGACGGAAAGATGAAGTTAAAAGGGATTCTACTTCAAACGTGGAATCTGATATTCTTTCTGGAAGTATTCAGAACCTGGGTCTAATCCGAATACTTGATTACACCCTCATGACATTCCAAACAAGTCAGACAAGTAAGCGCGGCTTATGCAACAGATATTCACCTATTGTTCTGCTCAATGAGCTTAGTATCCAACTTGTTGACCTTTTTTCCCTTGTAATTCTAATGTTTCAGGTATCTGGTTGTCAGCAAGTGTGAGGCAGTTTCTCCAGCGCTGAAATGGAAAATAAGAGTGAAGTAGTGATCCGGATTCTGGCATCCTTTTAAAGACAAAGCAAGAAAATGAAACTTCTTCTGATGTGAAGGTCGGGGAAAGTGGGATTCTTTTGATTCCAAAGCAAGAAAAATCAAGTGAGGACGGGAGCTGGAGTACTTTAAAGCCAAAGCAAGAGATGGTTGCTAAGTCAGCTGCCCAAATTGTTCACGAACAGCACAGGAAGTGAGGCTTTATTTTTGTCTTCTCATTGAGCCTGTTCATAAGTAAATAATATGTGGGAAGCTTTTTGTAATAATTCTGCAAGATCTCCATTGAGTATAGATCCCTTTTCTCTGTCTTCTAGTATGGCCCCTGCTGCACGTCTAGCCATGACAAGGAGGGTTCATCCTCTCGTATCACTGAATCCTTACCAAGGCAGTTGGACCATAAAAAGTCCGGGTGACAAGCAAAGGGAGCATGCGCACTTAACAGGAATGCTAGAGGTGAAGGCTGTGTCTTCAATGTGGAGTTAACAGATGAAGATGTAAGTGGGATATTGCTTTTAATTCTTGTCTTATGGTGATGTACTTAAGGAACATATTCAGCTCTTATATATATGATCACTCCACGGCAACTGAATAATTTAGTGGCCATGTGCAGGGTACACAAATACAAGCGACAATGTTCAATGAAGCTGCCAAGAAATCTTTGACAAGCTCGAAATGGGGAAGGTTTATTACATATCGAAGGAATACTAAAGGTGCTAATAAAACAGTTCAAGACAGTGCAAAATGACTATGAGATGACCTGAATGAAAATTCTGAGGTGGAAGAGGCCAGTAATGAAGCTTCTTTTGTCCCTGAAACAAAATTTAATTTTGTCCCCATGATAGTTAGGTCCCTATGTCAGTGGGAAAGAGCTTGTTGGTAAGAATACAAGCATCCACTCCAATGTTCAGTTCAGTACAGCTTTAGTTGGTATACGCCCTAATTCTCTCTTATTGATTCAGATGTTATTGGAGTGGTTCAAAGTGTTTCTCCTACAATGAGCATCGAAGGAAAAGCAACAAAATGAGAGATTGTTCCTAAGCGTGATATTACTATTGCTGATGAGACGTAAGTTGCCCCACCATTCTGGAACCCTCTCTTGTTTGTTGTCATCTAATGCCTAATGCAAGTGTATGTAAATCAGGAAGAAGACTGTTGTGGTTTCTCTGTGGAATGAGCTGCAACTACTGTAGGTCAAACAATTGCTCGACTCTGCTGATCAATCGCCTATAGTTGCTATAAAGTCCTTGAGAGTTGGGGATTTCCAAGGTAATTGCTATCTTGAAACCAATTTTTTTTATGTACTGGGTTCATACAGTCCCTTTCTTGTTTGGATATAGTACAGTGATTTATTTATTGGATAAAATTTTTTATTTTATCTTTGCCAAACCTGAATGGAATAAGTTGCAGTCATATTCATGGCGATTTATGCACTAATAACATATATCTCAAGAGTGCAGTTTATTGAATTAATCTAATAAGCTATTTTATAAATCAACGTTCGGTGATAATAAAGCCTTTAGTTGTCTTTAATTTAAGAATGGATGAATTGTGTCCTCTTTCAGGTGTATCTTTGTCTACACTAAGCAAAAGCATAGTAAAAGTAAATCCGGAGACACAGAAGCAAAGAAGCTGAGATCCTGGTGAGTTTGTGATGGCAAGCAACTATGACCATTCTGTTCGTTCTTCACTTTTAAATAGTTCCTTTAATTTGTGGACCATTTTGATAGGTTTGACTCTGAAGGTAAAGACAGCTCAATGAACTCTGTTGGTGTCAGGCATAATGGCCTCATCAAGAAATGGATCAAGGTCCATGTATTCTGACAGAGTTTTCCTTTCTCATTTTACTAGTAATCCTTCCTTGGGTGAAGACAGGTAAATATGTAGTATTTAGCTGACTCCAAGCTAACTCAGCCCTTTGTGGTGTGGGCCTGTTTCTCTGGTTTTAACTGATCGATTTGTTTCACACAGCCTGCATTTTCAGCGTTAGAGCCTATGTGAGTTTCATTAGGCATGATCAAGCGATGTGGTATCGTGCATGCAAAACATGCAATAAGAAAGTGACCAGAAGCTATTGGATCTGGCTATTGGTGCGAAGGGTGTCAGAAAATGATGAAGGTGCAGTTTAAGGTGAGAAACTCCACGTTCTGAAATTTCTTTAAAGATATAGTGGGTGTGAAAGCCAAAAATTGGGCAGACTGTACCCTCATGCAATCAACGCTATGGAATAATTTGTTCTCTGTCTTTGTTTTCTATGCGATAGATACATAATGGTAGTGAAGTTCAGACCCAAGTGGTGAGGCTTGGCTTTCTACATTCAATGAAGAAGCAGAGCACATCATTGGAGTGCCCAGCTGATGAGCGCAATCAACTGAAATCACAGGTAAGCAAGAACAAACACTAAAAGTTTAAACAATATCAACTACTCATATGTGCTAAATGTGATATCAATTCTTGGCACCATTTCAGGAGAACGAGGAGAACCCATATCAGCTAAAGCTGAAGCAAGCAACTTGGGTTCCTCATCTTTTCCGGGTCAGTGTTGCTCAGCATGAGTACATGAGCGAAAAGAGACAAAGGATAACAGTCAGAGGACTTGCTCCTGTTGATTTTGCTGCAGAGTCTAGATTTTGCTGGAAGAAATAGCGAAACTGAAAGGGTTCTCAGTAGGGTTTGGATGGCTCCTTGTCTGTCGCACTTCATGTTGGGGAACCTCTACTTGTTGAGTGGGGAGGCTATCCTCTTCTTTGCTTGTATATGGCCTTCAGGGTTTAGGTAAAACAGTTGACTTGCTGCATATCAGATAGACTTGCTAAAAGTTAAAACGTTTTTATGTCCATATTCTTGCCGTGCCATTGACATGCGGCTTTCGAAATCCTGATTGAAGTTGGTAATCCTTACATTTCCTCACAAAATCTTAATGAAGCTTTTTGACTGTCAAATGGCTACATCACTATTCACTTTAGACTGAATTTGAACTAAAACAAAACTATGGGATGTACTGGCTCATTCAGCACCGATCCATGAGTCCGCCAAAATAATTGTCCTACCTCAAACTCAAGAGGCTAGAGCTAAGTGAACATCTGATCTTCCCAGTAATTTCCTGCGAAAGGTGCTGCAGCTAAGTCTGAGGTTGCCACCTATCACTAACAGTCCCAGCACCAGTGTAATTCCTATCAAACATCCAATGGAGAAAGCCATGGGTTTTGTACTATGGTTTAACATTAGTTGCAAGGTCAGGGATTGTGAGCTCCTGTCTTTCGGACCATAATATGCCCTTTCACCCTTCTAAATGCTCTCATCCAGTTGCACTATCTGAAGCTAGAAAGAAAATGTATTTGCTCGTATACTGAGGTCGATATTTCCTTATAGACTGAGAGGTAAGGGAAAATATAGAAAACCAATCTAAATGGTCTGAGAAGAAAATGTCATTTGCTCTCACTTAACTTGAATAATAGAAATTAGTTCGTTGTTGTCCTTCGTTACTTACCAAGAGAAGGCATAGATTGCACCGAAACGATGTAGAGCTACTCCGGAAATGCAACAGCTCATTATTAGAACATCTAATAAATCTACAAGAAGCGAAATTTCCATAGGATGACCATTAAGCTGGAGGAATGAGAGCTAACGTTTTATTCTTGGCATATGATGACCATGTACAGTTGTCTTCGCTACCCCGCTGCTAGTTCACCAGCTAAAGTTTATTTCACATTCATTATCTAAAAAACGGAAAAAAAAAATATGTTGCCTCTGGAAGTTTCGCTTGATAGCTGAATCATGTTGATGAAAACCTACGACAACCACTTCATACCCTCTCATAGGGAGAGACCATCACGGCAATTTTGTGCAGTATGGAAGTCTCCTTGGAGCTGTCGTTTGTGACTGATGAGAGGTCCATTCCGGTACTTGTGTAGACTTCCCGTGAAATCCGTGAAGATTCCATCGATTCCTATCTTGTGAATCCAGAACTCATATTCTTGATAAGGATCTTGATTGAAGTTGAAGTGGAGAAAATGGTTCTCGTTCCTATAGGTGTAAGGTGCACCTGAATTAATCATCACCAAGATCAGATATCGAGATACCGGTCACAATGATGAAGGAAGCATTAATTGGACGAACATTATCACAAGCAATATTTAGGTCGAGTGTATTTGAAAGTCGAGACAATACTTATCGACCGGAGAATATACTTGGAATGTTTGATATCTCATGAGAGTCGGAAATAGAAAAACATTCGGTACATCCAGTTAATCGGAAAATGGAAATACAATATATACTACTCAACTGGTTGGTTTCGGAAACTTCTTTGTACACCCAAAACACCAAATCACTCAGAAAGTCAGACCGAGGAATACTTTTTTGCAATCCAGAGTCAATTATTATACACGGAAAATAATCACCTGTAAATTGTGCGCATGTGCTCGGGGCGACAAGATCAGTCGGCGGCTGCAGATATTGTCACAACAGGACACCACAGTATCTTCCAGGGTCCAATGCCCCACTACATAGTCTTAATAAAATAAAGTATCCATCTGACGTGATTTCCCAGTATGACTGCAGATTGTCAAAGGACCGTCAGACAATAGCAAAACACAAGTAGAAAGTGAAATATGCTTCCATCTCACAAAAAAAAATAAAAAAATGAAGAAAAAAAGAAAAAGACAAAAAGAAGAAGCTTCAAAACTAATTATTGAGTAATGGCCCATCAAGAAACTCGATGGTCCACCGGACGAATTATGCATGCAGAGGTCCTTCACTTACATTAAGTGTGTTTAGTTCAATTTGATCCAAACCAGAAAGACTTCAAGCAGAAAAAGTTATTTATTTTGAAAAAGATTAAAAATGTTTGGTGACTTTAAATGTTGATACCGTACTTTTAACGACTTTAAAGCCATGGCAAACACCCTTCCAAGATTGAAGGCCAAGAACGTAGCAATCTTACCTGGTTAGTGTCCTGAGTCGGAACGGTAATGTCATCAATCAAGAAGATTTTGGGCAAGTCTGTCAGATTTGATACATACACAAGGGAAGTAGGAGCAAAAGACTGGATAAATGCAGGTTGCTTTCTTCCATTCATTCGACATATATTGAACCCTTGTATCCGTATTTCTTAAGCGTCTCTACAAACACATCCTCAAATTTCTTCCCATTTGGCCACTTCACCTGTAAATAGCATCAGAGGAAGAGAAAACTGTCATCATCTACAGAAGCTGAACGAACTCACTAAGTTACTAATGCAAGATAATTGATTATACCCACCTCAAACATAGAAAACTTTTAAATGGTACTGAAATTGTTTACAATTATTTGCATGCAATTTTGCAAGTGCATGTTAAAAACTACTAAGAAAGTGCAATATGTAGACAATAGCTCAATCTTAAGAGGTTCTGGGTCCGTGGTCCCCTGTGACATCAAATTCTCATTCTTTTTTATTTGACCAAGGAAATGAAAAAGTTAAACATCTCATTGATAATCAGCCAAATTTCTTTTTTCTACTCTCAAATGTTGATGAGGCCCAATCATAAGGGGTAAAAGGGGAGTCAATTGCATCATTACACAATGGGAGATAGAGACTACAATTTCCTATCATTCAAGTGACAGCTTACCAGAGAAGCCACTCACGTGTTCATTGATGAATACAGGGTTCTTAATCTCAGGGTATATACCAACAACTCTGGTTGCATCCAGCGCAATTGAAATGTACTCTTCAAAGGTAATGATATGAAATTTCCCTGAAGAATAGAGCACAAGGAAGGTAGAGGTCATTCATTCCACCAGTTCAGAAGCTTATGGAAGTAGTCTTACCACTGCTAACAGAGCATAAGATCGAGAGTTTAACAGATGTAGATAGCATGTTTGCTGTAAAATGTTTTAAAAATTCCCGTGCCTAAAACTTAGAGCTGATACATGCAACAATCTAAAAGTTGAAAAACAAGGTGTAGAAAATCTGCAGTTAGGATAATGTGATTATCATCTTTTCAAAGCACACTCAAGTGTTGTCCATCAAAGGGGATTCAGTTGCAAGTATTGGTAGAGGGAAACAAAAACGAGCCCTAGTGTCCCTGAGTGCACAGAACGATCGAAAGATGGCCTTAAATATAACACTTTTCATTCAGAAAGCCAAAGAAAAGAACATAGTTTGGCCATCAGATATACAACATCAAATGTGCTCAAAATAAGGAATAACCAACCATGTATTTTTGATCCGGAACGGGTACCTCTGTCTCACCCTCAATGACTTTAGTTCTTTCAACGTGAAATCAACTGCATGTCAAGACGGAATAATATAAGCAGAATATAGCAAAAGGCATGAAAAAGGGCGAAAATTCCAGTAAAAACACAGTGGAGGAGAATTCATTACCAGTAAAGAAGCCGGTAGTGTTAGCACCTTGGACTCATAGGTTCTTTTACGGTCAGCAAACTCCTTATGTTGAGCAACATCAGTGTATCATCAAGAGTTACGTCATGGAAGCATATAGGAACACCGTCTTTTGAGGATAAAAATCTGTTTCAATGAAGTCTGCGCCCTCCTCAATTGCTCTCTGCAATCATCAAGTGATCCAAAGTTAGCAGGAATAGTTTTCACCTGATTACATAATCCAAACTTATATCAGCAATGTAAACTCAGATAGATCGACAGATTAATGTGGAACCTCCATGGAAACTGAAAATATTAAACTCATCATATGAACCAAGCCCTAGACGTAGGTATGCTTTCACTTTAGAAAACTTTACAATCTATCAGCATAGATAGAATACTAGTCAGATCCAGAGTCAAACTCTTAATGTGTATCATTTGAGACCATATTAGATATTCAGCACATTTCATAAATGAAAGGTTAAACTCCGCATCATCACCATATAAGCAGCAGCAGTTTCTTCAGGAAGCTCTCCATTGAACCTCGATGGGCTATATTATAAGGACGAGAGGTCTGTAGCGGTTGTCTTTCTCCATCTGCCACTTTGCTGGGGAGAGGGTAGAAAGGCCTGCAGAACTCCCCACAATGAGACATAAAAGGGCAAAGAGAATGAGACCTGCAAATGTTTCCAGCATCACTGACAGAAAAAGAGATGTCACCACAAAGAGAAAAATCAACATGACAGATGACAAAGGCTCGTGTGTGTGGCATTTATTTTTGATCAGAGTCGTGCAATACTCCAGCACATCATCACACGACTAAAATAGTGGTCGGAGTGTTATTGGACTATGGCTGAGTTCCCAATATCAGAGGTTGTAGAATAGGACAGAGAAAGCTTAATGAAATGCAGCAACTACGGCCAGAAAAAAAATCCTCAATTCAAGAGGGTTGAATTCACTAGAACAAGGTTGTCAATTTGCATGAGCATGTAATGCAGATTTAACTTCATTTCACTAGCTCTTCAAGTTGTTCTTGCCTTCTTTTATTCCTCTTCGAAAACCACAGAGGCCTTGACATTACACTAGCCACATTATTGGCTAGTGTAATGTCAAGGCCTCTGTGTTTTCGAAAGAGGAATAAAAGAAGGCAAGCACAACTTGAAGAGCTAGTGAAATGAAGTTAAATCTGCATTACATGCTCATGCAAATTGACAACTTGTTCTAGTGAATTCAACCCTCTTGAATTGAGGATTTTTTTCTGGCCGTAGTTGCTGCATTTCATTAAGCTTTCTCTGTCCTATTCTACAACTCTGATATTGGGAACTCAGCCATAGTCCAAAACACGCCGACCAAACTATTTTAGTCGTGTGATGATGTGCTGGAGTATTGCACGACTCTGATCAAAAATAAATGCCCACACACACGAGCCTTTGTCATCTGTCATGTTGATTTTTCTTTTGGGGACATCTCTTTTTTCTGTCAGTGATGCTGGAAAACATTTGCAGGTCTCATTCTCTTTGCCCTTTATGTCTCATTGTGGGGAGTCTGCAAGGCCTTTCTACCTCTCCCCAGCAAAGTGGCAGATGGAGAAAGACAACCGCTACAGACCTCTCGTCTTATAATATAGCCCATCGAGGTCAAATGGAGAGCTTCCTGAAGAAACTGCTGCTGCTTATATGGTGATGATGCGGAGTTTAACCTTTCATTTATGAAATGTGCTGAATATCTAATATGGTCTCAAATGATACACATTAAGAGTTTGACTCTGGATCTGACTAGTATTCTATCTATGCTGATAGATTGTAAAGTTTTCTAAAGTGAAAGCATACCTACGTCTAGGGCTTGGTTCATATGATGAGTTTAATATTTTCAGTTTCCATGGAGGTTCCCACATAATCTGTCGATCTATCTGAGTTTAACATTGCTGATATAAGTTTGGATTATGTAATCAGGTGAAAACTATTCCTGCTAACTTTGGATCACTTGATGATTGCAGAGAGCAATGAGGAGGGGCGCAGACTTCATTGAAACAGATATTTTATCCTCAAAAGACGGTGTTCCTATATGCTTCCATGACGTAACTCTGATGATACAACTGATGTTGCTCAACATAAGTTTGCTGACCGTAAAAGAACCTATGAAGTCCAAGGTGCTAACACTACCGGCTTCTTTACTGGTAATGAATCTCCTCCACTGTGTTTTTACTGGAATTTTCGCCCTTTTTCATGCCTTTTGCTATATTCTGGCTTATATTATTCCGTCTTGGACATGCAGTTGATTTCACGTTGAAAGAACTAAAGTCATTGAGGGTGAGACAGAGGTACCCGTTCCGGGATCAAAAATACAATGGTTGGTTATTCCTTATTTTGAGCACATTTGATGTTGTATATCTGATGGCCAAACTATGTTCTTTCTTTGGCTTCTGAATGAAAAGTGTTATATTTAGGCCATTTCGATCGGTGCTGAATGCACTCAGGGCCGTAGTTGTTTCCCTCTACCAATACTTGCAACTGAAATCCCCTTGATGGACAACACTTGAGTGTGCTTTGAAAAAGATGATAATCACATTATCCTAACTGCAGATTTTCTACACCTTGTTTTTCAACTTTAGATTGTTGCATGTATCAGCTCTAAGTTTTAGGCACGGAATTTTTTAAAACATTTTACAGCAAACATGCTATCTTACCATCTGTTAAACTCTCGATCTTATGCTCTGTTAGCAGTGGTAAGACTACTTCCATAAGCTTCTGAACTGGTGGAATGAATGACTCTACCTTCCTTGTGCTCTATTCTTCAGGGAAATTTCATATCATTACCTTTGAAGAGTACATTTCAATTGCGCTGGATGCAACCAGAGTTGTTGGTATATACCCTGAGATTAAGAACCCTGATTCATCAATGAACACGTGAGTGGCTTCTCTGGTAAGCTGTCACTTGAATGATAGGAAATTTAGTATATTATCTCCCATTGTGTAATGATGCAATTGACTCCCCTTTTACCCCTTATGATTGGGCCTCATCAACATTTGAGAGGTAGAAAAAAGAAATTGGCTGATTATCAATGAGATGTTTAACTTTTTCATTCCTTGGTCAAATCTAAAAAAGAATGAGAATTTGATGTCACAGGGGACACGGACCCAGAACCTCTTAAGATTGAGCTATGTCTACATATTGCACTTTCTTAGTAGTTTTTAACATGCACTTGCAAAATTGCATGCAAATAATTGTAAACAATTTCAGTACCATTTAAAAGTTTTCTATGTTTGAGGTGGGTATAATCAATTATCTTGCATTAGTAACTTAGTGAGTTCGTTCAGCTTCTGTAGATGATGACAGTTTCTCTTCTCTGATGCTATTGTACAGTGTGAAGTGGCAAATGGGAGAAATTGAGGATGTGTTTGTAGAGACGCTTAAGAAATACGGATACAAGGGTTCATATATGTCGAATGAATGGAAGAAGCAACCTGCATTATCAGTCTTTGCTCCTATTCCTTGTGTATGTATCAAATGGACAGGACTTGCCCAAAATCTTCTTGATTGATGACATACCGTTCCAACTCAGGACACTAACCAGGTAGATTGCTACGTTTTGGTACTTCAATCTTGGAAGGGTGTTTGCCATGGCTTTAAATCGTAAAAGTACGGGTATCAACATTTAAAGTCAGCCAAAATTTAAACTTTTTCAAAAATAAAATAACTTTTTCTGCTTGAAGTCTTTCTGGTTTGGGATCAAATGAACTAAAACACATCTAATGTAAGTGAAGGACCTCTGCATGCATAATTCGTCCGGGGACCATCGAGTTTCTGATGGGGCCATTACTCAAGTAATTAGTTTTTGAAGCTTCTTCTTTTTGTCTTTTATTTTTTCTTCATTTTTTTTCTTTTTTTGTGAGATGGAAGCAATTTCACTTTCTACTGTGTTGCTAATTGTCTGAACGGTCTTGGACAATCTGCAGTCATACTGGGAAATCACGTCAGAGGATACTTTGATTTTATTAAGAAACTATGTAGTGGGCATTGGACCCTGGAAAGATACTGTGGTTCCTGTTGTGAACAATTATCTGCAGCCGCCGAATGATCTTGTCGCCCGAGCACATGCGCACAATTTACAGGTGATTATTTTCCGTGTATAATAATTGAACTCTGGATTGCAAAAAAAAGTATCCCGGTCTGACTTTCTGAGTGATTGGTGTTTTGGAGTGTACCAAAGAAGTTCGAAAACCAAAGTTGAGTAGTATATATTGTATTTCCATTTTCCGATTAACGGATGTACCGAATGTTTTTCTATTTCCGACTCTCATGAGATATCAACATTCCAAGTATATTCTCCGGTCGATAAGTATTGTCTCGACCTTTCAAATACACTCGACCTAAATATTGCTTGTGATAATGTTCGTCCAATTAATGCTTCCTTCATCATTGTGACCGGTATCTCGATATCTGATCTTGGTGATGATTAATTCAGGGGCACCCTTACACCTATAGGAACGAGAACCAGTTTCTCCACTTCAACTTCAATCAAGATCCTTATCAAGAATATGAGTTCTGATTCACAAGATAGGAATCGATGGAATCTTCACGGATTTCACGGGAAGTCTACACAAGTACCAGGAATGGACCTCTCTCAGTTCAAACGACAGCTCCAAGGAGACTTCCATACTGCACAAAATTGCCGTGATGGTCTCTCCCTATGAGAGGGTATGAAGTGGTTGTCGTAGGTTTTCATCAACATGATTCAGCTATCAAGCGAAACTTCCAGAGGCAACATATTTTTTTTTTCCGTTTTTTAGATAGATGAAATGTGAAATAAAACTTTAGCTGGTGAACTAGCAGCGGGGTAGCGAAGACAACTGTACATGGTCATCATATGCCAAGAATAAAACGTTAGCTCTCATTCCTCCAGCTTATGGTCATCCTATGGAAATTTCGCTTCTTGTAGATTTATAGATGTTCTAATAATGAGCTGTGCATTTCCGGAGTAGCTCTACATCTTCGGTGCAATCTATGCCTTCTCTTGGTAAGTAACGAAGGACAACAACGAACTAATTTCTATTATTCAAGTAAGTGAGAGCAAATGACATTTTCTTCTCAGACCATTAAGATTGGTTTCTATATTTTCCCTTACCTCTCAGTCTATAAGGAAATATCGACCTCAGTATAGCGAGCAAATAACATTTTCTTTCTAGCTTCAGATAGGTGCAACTGAAGATGAGAGCATTAGAAGGGTGAAAGGAGCATATTATGGTCCAGAAAGACAGGAGCTCACAAATCCCTGACCTTGCAAACTAATGTTAAACCATAGTACAAAACCCATGGCTTCTCCATTGGATGTTTGATAGGAAATTACACTGGGCTGGGACTGTTAGTGATAGGTGCAACCTCAGACTTAGCTGCAGCACCTTTCGGCAGGAAATTACTGGAAGATCAGATGTTCACTTAGCTCTAGCCTCTTGAGTTTGATGGTAGGACAATTATTTTTGCGGACTCATGGATCGGTGCTGAATGAGCCAGTACATCCCATAGTTTTGTTTTAGTTCAAATTCAGTCTAAAGTGAATAGTGATGTAGCCATTTGACAGTCAAAAAGCTTCATTAAGATTTTGTGAGGAATGTAAGGATTACCAACTTCAATCACGGATTTCGAAAGCCGCATGTCAATGGCACGGCAAGAATATGGACATAAAAAGTTTTAACTTTTAAAGCAAGTCTAGAGATGCAGCAAGTCAACTGTTTTACCTAAACCCTGAAGGCCATATACAAGCAAAGAAGAGGATAGCCTCCCCACTCAACAAGTAGAGGTTCCCCAACATGAAGTGCGACAGACAAGGAAGCCATCCAAACCCCTACTGAGAACCTTTCAGTTTCGCTATTTCTTCCAGCAAAAATCTAGACTCTGCAGCAAAATCAACAGGAGCAAGTCCTCTGACTGTTATCCTTTGTCTCTTTCGCTCATGTACTCATGCTGAGCAACACTGACCCGGAAAGATGAGGAACCCAAGTTGCTTGCTTCAGCTTTAGCTGATATGGTTCTCCTCGTTCTCTGAAATGGTGCCAAGAATTGATATCAACATTTAGCACATATGAGTAGTTGATATTGTTTAACCTTTTAGTGTTTGTTCTTGGCTTACCTGTGATTTCAGTGATTGAGCTCATCAGCTGGGCACCCAATGATGTGCTCTGCTTCTTCATTGAATGTAGAAAGCCAAGCCTCACCACTTGGGTCTGAAACCTTCACTACCATTATGTATCTATCGATAGAAAAACAAAGACAGAGAACAAATTATTCCATAGCGTTGATTGCATGAGGGTACAGTCTGCCCAATTTTTGCTTTCACACCCACTATATCTTTAAAGAAATTTCAGAACCGTGGAGTTTCTCACCTTAAACTGCACCCTTCATCATTTTTCTGACACCCTTCGCACCAATAGCCAGATCCAATAGCTTCTGTCACTTTCTTATTGCATGTTTTGCATGCACGATACCACATCGCTTGATCAGGCCTAATGAAACTCACATAGGCTCTAACGCTGAAAAGGCAGGCTGTGTGAAACAAATCGATCAAGTTAAAACCAGAGAAACAGGCCCACACCACAAAAGCTGAGTTAGCTTGGAGTCAGCTAAATACTACATATTTACTTGTCTTCACCCAAGGAAGGATTACTAGTAAAATGAGAAGGAAAACTCTGTCAGAATACATGGACCTTGATCCATTTCTTGATGAGGCCATTATGCCTGAACCAACAGAGTTCATTGAGCTGTCTTTACCTTCAGAGTCAAACCTATCAAAATGGTCCACAAATTAAAGAACTATTCAAAAGTGAAGAACGAACAGAATGGTCATAGTTGCTTGCCATCACAAACTCACCAGGATCTCAGCTTCTTTGCTTCTGGTGTCTCCGGATTACTTTTACTATGCTTTTGCTTAGTGTAGACAAAGATACACCTGAAAGAGGACAAATCATCCATTCTTAAATTAAAGACAACTAAAGGCTATATTATCACCAGAACGTTGATTTATAAAAATAGCTTATTAGATTAATTCAATAAACTGCACTCTCGAGATATATGTTATTAGTGCATAAATCGCCATGAATATGAACTGCAACTTATTCCATTCAGGTTTGGCAAAGATAAAAATAAAAATTTCATCCAATAAATAAATCACTGTACTATATCCAAACAAGAAAAGGACTGTATGAACCCAGTACATAAAAAAAATTGGTTTCAAGATAGCAATACTTTGGAAATCCCCAACTCTCAAGGACTTTATAGCAACTATAGGCGATTGATCAGCAGAGTCGAGCAATTGTTGACCTACAGTAGTTGCAAGCTCATTCCACAGAGAAACCACAACAGTCTTCTTCCTGATTTACATACACTTGCATTAGGCATTAGATGACAACAAACAAGAGAGGGTTCCAGAATGGTGGGGGCAAACTTACGTCTCATCAGCAATAGTAATATCACGCTTAGGAACAATCTCATTGTTGCTTTTCCTTCGGATGCTCATTGTAGGAGAAACACTTTGAACCACTCCAATAACATCTGAATCAATAAGAGAGAATTAGGGCGTATACCAAACTAAAGCTGTACTGAACTGAACATTGGAGTGGATGCTTGTATTCTTACCAACAAGCTCTTTCCCACTGACATAGGGACCTAACATATCAATGGGGACAAAATTAAATTTTGTTTCAGGGACAAAAGAAGCTTCATTACTGGCCTCTTCCACCTCAGAATTTTCATTCAAGGTCATCTCATAGTCATTTTGCACTGTCTTGAACTGTTTATTAGCAACCTTTAGTATTCCTTCGATATGTAATAAACCTTCCCCATTTCGAGCTTGTCAAAGAATTTCTTGGCAGCTTCATTGAACATGTCGCTTGTATTTGTGTACCCTGCACAATGAGCCAACTAAATTATTCAGTTGCCGTGGAGTGATCATATATATAAGAGCTGAATATGTTCCTAAGTACATCACCATAAGACAAGAATTAAAAAGCAATATCCCACTTACATCTTCATCTGTTAACTCCACATTGAAGACACAGCCTTCACCTCTAGCATTCCTGTAAGTGCGCATGCTCCCTTTGCTTGTCACCCGGACTTTTATGGTCCAACTGCCTTGGTAAGGATTCAGTGATACGAGAGGATGAACCCTCCTTGTCATGGCTAGACGTGCAGCAGGGGCCATACTAGAAGACAGAGAAAAGGGATCTATACCTCAATGGAGATCTTGCAGGAAATTATTACAAAAAGCTTCCACATATTATTTACTTATGAAAGGCTCAAATGAGAAGACAAAAATAAAGCCTCACTTCCTGTGCTGTTCGTGAACAATTTGGGCAGCTGACTTAGCAACCATCTCTTGCTTTGGCTTTAAAAGTACTCCAGCTCCCGTCCTCACTTGATTTTCTTGCTTTGGAATCAAAAGAATCCCACTTTCCCCGACCTTCACATCAGAAGAAGTTTCATTTTCTTGCTTTGTCTTTAAAAGGATGCCAGAATCCGGATCACTACTTCACTCTTAATTTCCATTTCAAGCGCTTGGAGAAACTGCCTCACACTTGCTGACAACCAGATACCTGAAACATTAGAATTACAAGGGAAAAAAGGTCAACAAGTTGGATACTAAGCTCATTGAGCAGAACAATAGGTGAATATCTGTTGCATAAGCCGCGCTTACTTGTCTGACTTGTTTGGAATGTCATTGAGGGTGTAATCAAGTATTCGGATTAGACCCAGGTTCTGAATACTTCCAGAAAGAATATCAGATTCCACGTTTGAAGGTAGAATCCCTTTTAACTTCATCTTTCCGTCATTAGCTGTGAACCTGTAATCAAAGTCAGAATATAGAACCTTAGGATAGGCCAAATGGCCGTTTCAACTGATGTCCTCATAAAGAAGCATCGGGCAAGCAACGATACAAAGACCTCCAGAGAGAATCAGCACACAGAGCAAGACAACAGAGTAAATGTATCCGCATGCTTTGCACTAATTATGAATAAGCACCGCAGATCGCTAGTGGTTTTGGCTTACAAGCCTCTACAGCTAATCGTCTTCCCCAAAAATTACTTAAACATCCAGCGCCCACAGACTACGCTCGACAATGTCTGATCCATCTCAACTAACGACCCATCATACATGGTCCTACACATAAACACCCCTGAAACACCAAACAAACAGGCCCACCAAACCCAACAACGTCAACGTAGTCGTAGCTGTCAACATACACCCTTACGGGACAGGAAATGACTAGCTGCACCGTCATTAGAAGCACGAAACCAAGAACCCGAATCACCCCGACCCGCTTCCCTAAACCACATTCGCTCCGCATGTGTGCAGCGAAACGCGGGCAAAAACCACAAAAACCTTCAAGACACAGGCAAGAGATCAGAGATCAGAGAAGAGGCTAATAGAGGGGGGATTGGACTGACATGAAACGACTGCGACTGCCGGTGGACTTGAGATCGAGCACCTGGACGACGATCTCGGGGACGCGGCGGACGAATCCGGCGACGGGTTCGACCGCATGATGGCTATCGCGTCTGGCGTCACCGTCTTCCCCATCTCTCTCTCTCTCTCTCTCTCTCTCTCTCTCTCTCTCGCGACGAGCTTTGAGAAGAGAGCGCGAAAGCAAAATGAGAAGCGAGCTCTTCTTGTAATGCCGTGAGCTCGAGCGCCAACTCGGGTTTTCGATTGTTTTTAGCGCCAATTTTTGAGATATTTCGCGGGAGCCCTTTTCGAAACGACCCGGTCTGTTTTTTTCGGGCCTGAGCTTCGTGAGCCGGCTTGGCGCCAAATGCGCAGCCGCTGGCTCGGCGCCAAACTCGCAGCGCTGGCTCGAGGAATTTACTTCTTTGACCTTGTCATTTGTCCGTTAGGCGGGTCGGCTTTTTGGCTTCGTCTCTTTTGCTTGCGATTGGAATATGTGGACAAATTGGTTAATAACATGAAAGATCCGCAATTGGTACACCTATATCATATTTATCTCACAATTAGTTTTTCATCATAAAAAAATCCAAAATTACCAAATCCTAGATCGAGAAAGTCACAGAAAACTCAAACTGCCACATCGGTGTTACATTCAGTCATCCACCCCGAGCTAATTTGTCCAATCACAGAAAAATTTCAAACTAGTACGTCTGTGCCATGTTTATTCCAAACTAATTTTACATAACAAGGAATTATGAATTTTAGTAAATTCTCAGCAAATTTCCATTTGAGATTTTATGATTTGGGAATTTTTTTTGGTTGATATAGTAAAAAAAATTAGT
>JAGVVM010021500.1:0-23181 GCA_019149425.1 Psidium friedrichsthalianum
GCAATCGCGGCGATCGCAAATGTGAATACCTTACCAAAACACATAAATCCCATCAAAGCTAGCACAACCACTTACTGTAGGGCTCAAAATGTTGTGGTCGTGAGCGTCTGTATTGCTAATGCATGCCAGCTAGATGCAGGAAGCCCATATAGATCGCCTCGGATCCCTCAGGCTTCACCAGACCTGAATATAGATCTGAACTGGAAGGTGAATAGACAGAAAGGGAGGAAGGGTCTTTTAAGCCGGGTAAGAACGTACAAGATGAAGAACAAGGAGGCTGGTTAGATCGGAAGTGTCTTCAGTAGTCTAAGGGCTATGAATGGCTTTGCTTTTATAGATCTCAATCCATTCACAAAGATAGAAAATTTTCCAACATGTCTACAAACGAGGGGGCTAGAGATTCCACAATGGCGCGATAGGTATAGGGGATGGAAGGATAATACGTGGCTAAAGTGCCGTCATAGCAAACTTGTGGAAATACTATGCGTTGTGGCTCAAGGATCCAAAACTTAGGCTTGACGTAATAGTTTCCGACTCAGTACAAATAAAACACGTTTGGTCGTGAAGTTTGTGAGGCTAGCTGCCGCTTTGTTTTTGCCTATTTTCATCAATTTGGACATGGAAGATTCAACAGCTGGGGATTTAGCCAAAGAATTTCTGCACCAATACAAATTTATGCCATGACGGCGCTAAATAGGGAAGACCCATTAAGAACGTGAAAGGAAGAGTGAGGTGATGTGCACCTTCGCTTAGAAGTGGTGGGACCTGGGTATGCAAGTAAAGTCGCTGAAATTTGAAGATGAGTTGGTGGATCTATTCCTAAGTCCTCCCTTATGAATATTTCGAGAAGTTGAATACCTTGGGGTGCCAAACTTCGTGCACCTTATCAAGGTTGCAAAACACCATGAATGGGCCATGAGGAAGAAACAAGTGCCAGAACCGGCCTTTAAACGCCATTATCCCATTAAAAGGGAGTGGGACAATTCATGAGATATTGCTTTGTGCCTAACCCACCAAGGTCAAAAGGTTCCCAGACTCCACTCCAACTCGGGGTGACATGTCTTAGTGGCCCAAAGAAGTTTGAAACCAAGAATAAGGCTCCACTAGCTTTCACACCATTTGTTCACTATATAAGTTGTAACCTATGCTGCTGGAAGGCCACCTAGTTGCGAAAGAACCTCCAAGATCAAATCCACATAGATTTCCTAAGTTTGATGAGATCCAGTCATGCGCTTATCACATAGGTGTGAAAGGGCACAATGTGTATAATTGTCTCGCACTTAAATTTAAGGTGAAAGGGAAGGATACTCATAGTGCAGAAGATCAGAATTCTAGATATTTCAACTTAGAAGACTTATGTCTTCAAGATCTTCTGAAATTTTGTCAAGAGAACAAGCAAGCTATGTCACGAGTAGAGTGCGCAAGGATGGTAGTAGAGGAATAAAAGTTAGATCCTAGCTACATCTTCGTAGGGATTAAAGCTTTGGAAAAATTATTTGCTTAAATGAACAAGGAGATAGATGATGAAATTGAACACAAGAGAAGAGTCAAGATTCATGGGAAATCATCTTATGGAAATATGCCCAATGAGAATCAAGAAAATAATTCGGATACAAAGAAGCTATGGGATATTCTGTAGTAAGGAGATTCCAAAGATAATTTGAGAAAACTGAAGACTGAGCTTTGCGTCTAAATGCTTCATATGAAATATTAGTTGATCTTGTTAACTCAGAGTCTAAGGGATAATACGAACAAAAAATTGCATTTAACTTCCTTGAAATGGAACAGGAAAAAAAGAAGATGAGCACAATGGAGGAAAGGATTAACATGAAGTTGGCTTAACTATCCAAGTTTACTGTGGTCTAACTCCCATCAGACTTCAAGCCTACCACATCCACTCAAGCCCCATCAAGTTCCACTCCAACCCCAAACTCTCCAAAATAGAACTCGTTTTTCATTCCCGTATTTCCTCAATTTTGGTTCTGCTTTAAAACTTGAAGTGTTTGAATTTCTATTTTAAGTCTAAATTCGTCGAATCTTTATTAAGTTTGAATATTTTGGCTTGGACAAGCTTTCGTTATGAATATGTGGCCTAAAAAGTTTAATGATTAAACTTAATTAAGAGTTCATTGAATATGGTTTGCCAATTTAATCTATGCCTTTTGTGTTGATGATAAAAATGGGGAGAGATATATATCCGATTATTTATAGCAAAAGAAGAATATTATGATTTACAAGAACAAGTTCTAAACAAGTATCGGAGTTGTACTCTGAGATGAACAGGTTCGAATAAGTATCAAAGTTATACTTCGAGGTAAACAGGTTCTAAGAATGGCATAAAGACATTTTGACCAAACAAGTTCTAAGGATGACACAGGTTCTCTCAAGTTATGAGAATGACTCAAGTCATTTTGCACATAAGTTCTGAATAACGATATATTTATATGATTTCGCCTTGAACCTCTATCTTGCTATACTCTAAAATGTATGTACGCTCTAAACCTATTCTTCATAATGCTCTACACAAGCTATTAAGTTTCTTAGATTGAAATTAAAATGAATGACTTGGAAATCTGAGAAATAAGTTCGACCTTATAAATTCTAACACAAGTCTTTAGAAGTTATGAAGAAAAAAACAAGCTATACTTTGAAAACGAATTCAAACCTTGAATTCATTTTTTCCAAACTCAATTTTTGCTAAAAGCACTACACGATATATCATTTTTTAGCAAAATTTCCTTGAGTGACAAATTATTATGTTACTCACATTTCTTATACAAAATTGATATATTTGTGAGGATGGTTTTATCATCATAAAAAAGGGGAGATTGTTGAGAAAAAAACCCCTAATTGATTTTGAAGTTGACAAGACAATTCAAAAATTTCTTATATTTGAGTTAATGCTATGAAATACTATCTTGCAAATTATCCAAATGTGTATGGAACAAGTTACACATGATTGAATCTAGCAAGATAGACTCAGACGATGTTCTGAGAGACTCAAATACTGCTTAAAGCTCAAACATTATGTAAGGACCTTAGACATTGTGTAAGGAGCTCAGACGTTGAAATGATGCTCAACCTCTAAGAGAAGTATTTCATGTGCAATGACTAGATTATCAAGAGATTTATTTCAACGGCTACTAATCAAGCTGAATTCATACTTTGAGATTCTTAATCATGCAGATTAATCAAGGACACAAATTAAGGGATAAGAAGATGACTCACCTAATGAAATAATCCATTTATGAAAGCCTAGGGTCATGATCGTATGGGCGATTTGATCCAAAGGGGCATTCTTTCCTTTATCGACCTTAACAGCTATGGATTCCTTCCTATATAATCTCGTCCAAACTAGGAAATTAGGAGAGCGATCATCTAGAGATCTTACAATAGGAAGTTGGGATGGAGGAGTATAAAAGGAGACCTCACAGCTAAAGAGTGTAAGAGATGAGAACATATAATTCAAAATTCCAAGAGTGAGAGAACTTCATATCTTTCATGTACCTTTGATCCAACACTATAATACTTACAAGAGAATATATGAGTGTAAAAGTAAGATGGGAAGTCTATTCACCGAGTTTGTAACCTCTGAGTTATTCATTAGTGGAATCTAGTAGATTGGCTATCAGCGTGAAGAAGTAAATATAAGCTTGAATAAAATTGAACCACTATAACTTCTTTGTGCACATTCTATTTCATTTACTCTATCTAAATATATATTGTGTTGATAGATTTGTGCACAACACTGCTTCTGAGAGGATCTCAAATCTTACTAGCTAATATCATCTAATCAAAATTCTAAGAAGATTTGTTTTATTCTGCATTAATTTTTCTAAAATCCTTTAAAAGCACATACTCACCCCCTCTAGGTGATAACGTTAACTACAACAAAACTGGGAATCAGGGGTACCAAGACTGGTGGCTAAATGAGATATTCTTTAGTCTTCTCACACCTAATAGCATTTAGGTTCCCATTCACCTTAGCACCTTTCTTTATTAACTTAAAGAATAGTTTTGCTAGATCTAAAAGTTTGCAGAAGAATTTGGCGATATAATTAAATATCTCCAATAAACTTCTTACTTCTTTGATAGTTGTGGGATTCTAATATCCAATATCGCCTTGACCTTAGAATGATCAATCTCAATTCATCAATTGCTTATCATGAATCTAAGGATTTTTCCAGATTGTGCCCCAAATATACATTTAGTGAGGTTTAACTTCAATTTATATTTTCGAATTCATTCAAATAGTTTTCTTTAGCACAAGAGCATGGTCTTCTTCGGGCTTAGATTTCGCATCATTTGATCTACATAGATCTCGATCTTCTTGTGCATCATGTTGTGGAATAGAGTCACCATAGCTCTTTGATATGTCACTCTGACATTTTTCAAGCCAAAAGGCATGACTTTATAACAAAAGTGTCCCATGGCATTATAAATAAAATTTTGGCTTTATCTTCCTTTTTGAGGATAATTTGATTGTACTTGGAGAACCCATCCATAAACGAGAATAGCTTGAGATTGACTGTACTATCAACCAAAACACGATATGTGGAAAAGGGAAGTTATCTTTCAGACTCGCCTTGTTTGAGTCGCGATAATCTACACAAACCTTGACTCTCCCATCTTTCTTTATTGCGAGGAATGTTAGCAACCCATTCAGGATAAGAGATAACTTCAATAAACCCCACTTTGAGCAATTTCATAACTTCTTTTTCGATTTTCTTAGATAACTCAGGCTTTATCCGTCAAAGTTTCTTTTTCTTTGGTGAATTCTTGGATCGGTTAGCAACGAGTGCTCTATGATGCTTGGATCCAAACCTAGCATGTCCACATAGGACCAATGAAGACATCTTGATTTTCTTTAAGGAGCTCAATCAACCTTGACACTTCTGATGAAGATAACCTCTCCTTGATTTTTACTTCCGTCATATTTGTAGAATTTCCTAGGTTAACTATAACTATGCTCTATGTGGTTAGGGGCATATATTCCTCATGTCAGCTCCAATCTCATTTAATATAGCTTAGATTTTCATCCTCTTCTTCTTCTTCAACCTCATAAGAATAGCCATCAGGATTATCCGAGTCATCTAATAACCTACTATGCAAGTGAGAAATGGTATGCTCGAAACGTTATAAACATGGTTGGTATTCTATTGAAACTAATGTAGATGCTTGGCATTTATGAAAAAAAATACATTTTTCAAAGATGTGGAGAGAAGAAGACAAAGAAGGGTGCTAGTCCTTATTTCATTAGATGTCTTTGCTCCCTTAAATCATTTGAGAAATTAAGAATCATTATCACAACATGCTCCCAAATCCATAATCTTCTCAAGGCTAATTGCGTTGTTTGCTTTAATATGATATTATAAATAATAGAGGACGCATATGGAAGCTAATCAAACTAAAAACAAGCAATAGGTCTCCCAAAAGAAGTACAAGTGCATGCAAAAATAGACAGTAGGCACGACACCTAAGAGTACAGTCATAATAATAGGGTACATAATCTATTAAAGCATACGACCCACAAGTAATAGGCTCATGAAAGAACGGGTTTATACATATGCATATATAAAGATCCTTTGAACACGTCCATTACATAAGTTTAAGAATTGCAAGGAAATTTCAAGATATAATCACTACTCCCATCTTATTGGTGCTATCCATTAGCTTCATCATCTCCACCATCTTCAGGGCTCAATCCAATGCCGTACCTACATGTCTAAAAATATGTTTTCCCAAATAGGGGTGAGCTAATAGCTCAACGAGTAAAACTTCTTGCTCAACTACAAAACTATCCAATCCATTATTTACTAGGGCGAAGTCGAACAATCCACACATACCAAAGAAAACACAATAATGATAACAATTTTATGCTAATTCTTGGCTAAACCATATCATCTCGGTCGGACACCCACACCACTTCGATTTCGATCTTCCCAAGTCAAACAGTACCTTAAGTCCACCAAGCTCACTACACTCTCATCTAACCCCCACGATTTCCTTTCCCAAGCCCCGTGGCCAAACTTCCTTGTTATACTTCCATCAATTCATTAGAACCACCATTAAACAAGACAATCAGCCCTTAGTTTCCACTCGTCCATGCCTTCCCGACATCAGTCCTAGTCGCAAAACCACAACAAACTATGAGACAACACGAACAACTCTTCACCCCACTTGGTTGAACACCTCCTACCATCCACCTTTAATTCAATTCAAATCAGCAACGAATAAAATGATCAACTATCATATCTGAGTTACCCATGGTCTAAAGGCACTATTTTGAATGATGGATCGTTCGACCCATGACGTTTTCCCTTCCATGCACATAAATCTCCCTTAGTTCATGCTCGTTTCCAAACCAACTTAAATCACCACATCAAATGACAATTGAAAAGGCTGGTGGTGAGGACAGAAGAAATACTTGCTTGGTGATTGCACCCGAAATAAATGAAGCTTGAATTGCACTGGATGATTTACGAGACTCCACCAACCAGCCTCTATGCAGCTCAATTCCACGAATTTACATCAAATTTGTAGAAATTAGTGCTAAGATCCAAGTAGCCCTTGATCTTAGTTTGTGTAGGAAAAAATGAAGCTCAATTGGCCTTTCGGACAAGCTCAAACAAACGATTTATTGCTGGTGGTGCGTAGAACACAGAGAAAGAGAGGGAGTTTAGGATGGGTTGGGGGAAGGCTTCCACGAAAGAAGGGGAGAGAAATGAGATAGGAGAGAGAATAGGTAACCTTAAATAAAGGGCAAGGTCGGTGGGCTCTTGGGCAAGCTTCACGTTTCAATCGTGAACCAATTTCACATTGGACCGATAAAATAAACTAACTCAACCACTAAACCAAATACTAACAGTCCATCTAAAATGTAGTGCCTAAAAGTATCACCAAACTTCATAACCCACTATGCCAAATAATAATTTCCTAGAATATTACAATCCTCAATAATCCGACCTCGACGTCACTAATCTAGGTGTAAATTGCCAGATGTGAGTTGTAATGGATATTTTTTAGTAGAGTAGTTACATGAACTCAAGTTAGACATGAATTGTGTCTAAACTATCATTTGTACAGTATTAAATAGATAGTCATAAGCTCCATGGGGAAGCAGAAAGTACTATAATACGTATTTCATATTACGTATGCTCAAGTCGACCAATGAGAGTAAGCAAAATTTTAGATCTCAACTTTTTAAGCCATGTGAGACTCTCGAGGATAAGATTCCTCATTTGGTTCCTTCACAACTCTCATTATTCTGAAGATTTCTATTTAGTGTTTGCTATCTTAGAGTGTTGCCTATGGTCATGAAATTGATTCGATCTAATGGGACACTTCTAGAAAAATGAGTTGAACTAAGATTGAGAGGTCTAATGGAAGAAGAAAATCGATTTATAGTTTTAAGTAACATTATAGATTTGTATTCATAAACTGATCAGTTATGATTATTTAGTATGATCATAACTGTGAATATAACATATCATAGTTAAATGAGAGAGAGAGAGAGAGAGAGAGAGAGAGAGAGAGAGAGAGAGAGAGAGAGAGAGAGAGAGAGAGAGAGAGATATTTATGTGACTAATCGATCTAGGGTACAACATACAAAAGTCTACTTTTGATTATGTCCAATTTTGAGCTGTCATATACTCCCAATAGATATACGATAATGAGCTCTCGATGTATGTTGGTCACATGGATTATTTGTCAATATGAACTCTGCAAAGAAAAGAGAGTTATGTTTAACTCTCTGTGGGTGAGTAGGAGTTGTTAGTCCTTCATGGGCAAGTGAAAGCTGTTTGCCCTACATGGGCGAGTGAGAGATGTCCGCCCATATGGGCAACCACACCCAATCCACTGCAAATAACTACCAAGGCAGTTTATCAGCAATTATTTTTTGAGCATGAAAGCCACGTCTTTTGGTAGATGTAACTTCTCCCCTCTTTCTTCTCCCTTTAGTCAGTTGTATTCCATAGAAAACAACAACACATGAACGATGCTCTCTCCCTCTTAGTAGTGAATCGCATTCAATTGAACAGAACTCTCCAGACTGTAAAGATAAAATCTAATCTGTGGCAATTATGGTATGTCCTCATGATGTATTTGTTTGATCGGTGATGCAAGTATTGAGTTTTGGACATGTTTTTCCGCACGTTGATTTTCTTTGACAAATGATCCTGAATCATCAAAGATTAATATGAACCCATTTAATTACGTACTGTAGAAAACATGTTGTGTGGAGAGTTTTCACCTTACTTGCAATAAGGCAAATTATAAGAAAAACGCAACAAGGAACCAAGACCAGCTCAGTTGTGATGTGTAATCATCTTTTTATCCCTTTTGATATCCCCTACCTTAGATGATGGGAGTTTCATGTTTAGGTCAAACAACATTTTATCAAAAAGGAGATAATCACTCCTTTTCAGGTCCATTTATTCGAAAGAAAAAACTTTTTTCAGAAAATTATTTTCCAATTTTTTTTAGTGTTTGAATGAAGGAAAACTAATTGATTTACAAAAGGAGCTTTTCATGGACTCAAAACAAGTTTAGATTAGAGAAAAATGACTTCCCCTTCTGATGAGAAGAAAATTAATTTTTTAAATCATTAAATAAATAAGAATCGATCATATATTTTTTTTATATCATGACACCAACATTTATGCGATTATATGTTAGAATATTCTTAAACGAAAATCTCCCAAGAAATTTTTTTTATTTAGATCTCTCCAAAAGAGGAACCTTGGCAAGAGGAACCTTGATGTTAGGCACCGTCCCCAAAAAGAGGAACCTTGGCAAGTACAAGAATCCGGCAAGATGCTCCACCGACTAATCGATATAGAATATTCTGTGGATCTTCCTCGTTTGTTCATTAGATCTCTCATAACTTCCATGCTTCTCCTAATGGTTATATTCTATTATCCTGCAGAGAATTAGATGTCGTCCACCGCTCAAAACAGTTGACGTTGGCCTTGATGGGGTCGATGGCAAAGGATCGATTTTTTTTTTAAGGTTTCATTTATTTCATGAAAAATATTATATTTTTAAAAAATATTTTCTATAAGGTCATTTCTCAAGAAGATAATGATATTTTTTGGTGTTTCGTTGAAAGTTGAAAAAGAATCGAAATACTTTGTATCATTTAGAAATGATAATGTCATTTAATTTTCTAAATACACATACTATTCAGGCTATAGTAACTTGCGCAGAGCAACCAAAGAACTAGGCACATGCATAGCATCCAGGTCCAACTTGATGGATCTCGACCCGATAATTCCCTGGGTCATGAGCAAGAGTGCAAGTATTGATCCTGCATCGATATAAGCCGAAACCAAGAGCCAGGTGCCTGTGCACGACTTCTTGGCGCCAGGCCCATGTCCACAGAGGCCACGCCTGAGGCGTCAGTGCCCGTGCTCACATGCTAGCACTTAGACTTGGGTCTATAAGGCCAAGGGATGGACCTCGGTGACTCGAGTCCAAGCACTTAGGCGCAAGTCATCAACACTCGAGCACTGGTCCATTTAGGCTAGCTCAAGGATGTCAGTGCCTGTTGTGACGTCCTGGGCACGCCCTTACTAATGAGCTCTGCTTTTATGTGAATTAATAGTACAAAATAAAGGGCACATATAGGAAACACGTTAGGATACTTCACTGACAATAAATCACCAGATAAGACCTAACACGAATGTTTTAAGCGTATAGCCTTTAGAGGTTTTACCACACATACCTGTCAAGCAGTAACATTATCCAAATCGCACGTCATAAACACCAAATTCCACATGCTTATATACATATATAGATATTATAATAGCTATTTATACATCAGGTCTTAGAAATAGTTAGGATGAAAACAAACATAACTACCTCCTCCACACTACAACCAAACTATCATCCATCGCCACCACCCTTTGTCCATAACATAACGCTACTATGCACTACTCAAAAAAGTGTTAGCCGTACTTCCTCCTCAAAAACCTACATGTACACTTGCCATCTGCCACCTACAGTCACCGTCGCTACTTTATGCTATTATCATCATTGTTGTCATCATCAAAAGCATAAAAGGCAATGGTCCTGTCAGATGGCTAGACGAAGTCTTATGAATAGTTATGCAAAACGTAACAGGATCAGTATCTCTAACAAACCTACATCTACCCATAGAACTAAAACCAACACATGAAATTCTCCAACAAACTCGGGATCATGGTAGTCCTCCCACGAGAGAACAAAGTCAACTTGCGCACCATAACAAAGGGTGGGAATGGTGAGAGGAATTGACATACTTAGCTAATCTGAAAAACAGTTTAACAACAAGAGTGAGCTAATAGATCAGTTAGTGAAACAACTAACTCAATAGCTAACCGTCAATTCATCACTTAATCAAGAAGGACTCAACATCAAAGATAAGCAAGTATGAGACCCATCAACGACTTGACATATCATAAAATATAACTCCACATGTGCATGAGCATGCCAAAAGGCTACATGTTTACTTTTCAGTTTTCATTTCATTACCAGTTTTCATGGGACACAGGCCATGATTTCTTGAGGGACATAGACCTCAATTTCATCTCCAAGGGACGCAGGCCTCGATTCTAAGGGATAAACAACCTCAACTTTTCATCAATGGGACACTGGCCATGGTAACTCCCTTACTCCAGGGCTTCCAAGGGACAACAGGCTTGAAGTATTCCAACGGGACACAGGCTATAGACTTCTCGATTTCCCTTTGGCTCCCATAGGGTATCATTCGGAAATAGGTAGTTTTAATCGTCCTTGTCAGAATAGAAGCCAATAGGATCCTCATTTCATTACATGTTCTCAATCTCATATGCAGTCAAGACACTAACTTATGACCTTCAAACAAGACAACTCCACTATAAGTACATGACCACCTACTTCCTCAGTGCAAGGACACAACTCGTGCTTGGATACTTAGATGCAATGCAATCCAACTTCAATAGAATTTTTCATGAATATGAGACACCATACCTTTCACACTAACTCAAAATTGTGATGGCCTAAATTTCTGCAAGCGAATTAGTAATTACCGGGCTTGGAATTGTAGTGAAATAATCTGAGGAATTTAACTTGTGGCCTGACAGATTATTAGCTTAACGATGCATTTTAGGTGCAAAAATTTTATCGGACTGTTAGTGGAATTTTATTCGAGCGTTAGTGTACAAAGTCGGTCTGGTAAGAATTTGGCTCGCAGCTGAACCGCGAAACTTTTTATTGGCCCACCCTTGCCACCTATCTTCCCACGTGCCCTCTCATCTTTACGTGGCCACCTCTTCCCCCACTATAATCTTTTCCATCTCCTTCTCTCTCTCTCATTTGGCTCGGTGCAAGAAAGATGGGACAACTAGTTTTCCTTTATTCAGGGGTTTAGGGAAAATGTTTTCCTTCTTGTCACAAGGGAAGGTAGTTTTCCTTCTAATCAAAACTTGTTATTTTCTATTCATGGAAAATATTTTTCTTAGATCAATTAGTTTTGTCATCCAAATACCCAAAAATCGAAAAAAAATTTCTCGAAAATAGTTTTCCTTCAAACAAATGGACCTTAAGATGTAATTCTAATGTCATAGTTTTCTTCTTCACTATTTTCTTTCGAGATTTTGTTACAGCAACTATTACTGCGTTCGTTACGGCCAAACACCACACTAGTGTGCATCTATCAAATCCCTCGAAGTAGCTCTCATATTATATTGGTGATGACGAGGAGAAAGCCACCATAGGTTGGTAAATGCGTGAGCCCGCGAAATATCTCCATTAATTTCATGAACCGAATAAGGGGCTTGTTAAAGCCAGGAGGGTGACTCCAACATGAACATTTGTACTTGGTAGTGTTGGAAATCGAAATTGCAACATGGATCTAATCCACGCACATAAGTCGGCTCCTTAACTACTAAACCAATCCTATAGGATTAACTCCCCACTAATTTAACAGCTAAAAGTAATGCGAATTTATACTATGTCCACGTAAGAATCCTTAAATCTTCAATATAAATGATTAACAGGATTCACAAACTTGCATATGCTTGCCAAAAGAAAAATTCACAAAGAACACGTGTAGATGCAAAGGTATCAGTGCGTGGAAGCTGGTGAAAGAATAAATTCACGTACAACAGAGGAATTTATTCTACCCTGAGCTTTTGTGTCTTTAAATACTGGAAGTAAGCCCACGTTGTCCAGTTCAAATAGAGCGCACTCTTCATTCACACACGTACCTAGAAGAATCCCCTCTCTTCCTCGAATACTTTCCCAGACACCTAGACATAGCATAACTCCCCACATGACTACATACAAATTTCATCTGGCCATGGCAGCCCTGGCAGGCGCATCGTTCGTCGCTATCTCGACCTACTACATGCACCAGAAGACGGTGATCGAGTTCCTGGACCGCATCAACACCGTGGGAAGAGTTAAGCTCAAGGAGGTTGCCGGCTCAGAAACTTGCTCACCGCCACGGCTGAAAAGGCGAAGAAGCAATGGCCGTCGCAAGCTCAAGGAGATGAGGCGCACCATGTTGTCGCCGCCTATTGTGGACGCCTGTGAAGTTGACGACGGGGTGGGGAAGTTGAAAAGCTCGGATCGGATCGAGGGTATACCCATTAGGAATTCCAAACTCCATGCGCTCTCTGAAGGCATGGCTATGTCGGACTTTTCACCCGAGTGAGAATAAATCGGCCGATCAATTTAATGATTGTTAGGTTTTACGGTCCTTGATCTAATGATTCTAGTTTCAACCAAAAAAAAAAAAATCTAATGATTCTAGTTATGTATATGAATGGGAAGGTCTAATAGTTATGGACTATGCACATCACCTTTCGCTTTCTGTGATTTCTGATTCTTTTAGATAAGTTAATGCCAGAATCTGCTAGAAGAAAATAAAAGCTGTGTCAAGAATCTATATTCATGTAGATGCTCCTGACCCCCGATTTGGCAAGATTTCTAATTTGTTAATGAAGCCGTCTATCATCGAGATTTTCAACGTAAATTCATTTCTAGCCCACTAAGGTACCTAATATTTTCTTCCAGATCCTTCAATGATTCTGATTTCACATATCGGTGATCGTGAGAATTAAGCGTTCAATTTGGGTGACCAGATGTTGTGTTTGAATTGCAATGTTTTCCGCTTAGGAAAAATGTAATATTTCCAGGAAAAAAATATAATATTTTCGTGTTTTGGTACTGCAAACATTCTTTTATTTCCTTTGCACTTTCCATCGTTTTCCCTATGCATTTAAACCAAAAATCAGCAAAACGGGAAATTACCAAAACAGTCCTAAACCTATTGCAATTGTGTTAATTCAATCATAAACCTATTTTCTGTGCTAATTTAATTTTAAACCTTTTGCATGTATGTCAATTCAATCTTTTAGGCCAATTTTGGCGAGAAATTGCTAACGTGACGTTGTTGGTCTGACGTGGCTAATTTTAATAATATTTTACTATTTTCGATTTTTAATATTTTTTCTTTTGTTTTCTGTTGTTTTCCTCTTTATCTTCTCCATCAAACAATCCACCGAGCCCGGCAAGTCGCTCCCATCGACCATTAGTGAGGTTCAGCCTCGCCCAGCCATGGCGAAGTTGTGCCTCACCAAATCTGGGTGAGGCTGACCTCGATCGGCCATGGCGAGGTCGCACCTTGCCAACCTCGAGTTGTGAATGATCTGCAAAGGTTCTTGGACAAAGCACTAGCTATTGACAAAATAAGCGTGAGTGAGGTCGAAGAGATGAGGGCCATGGGCTGATCCCAATTTTGGCAAATGATGAACTGTTGCCTGCTCAGCTGCAAACTTCCTCCGTCCGGAAAGGAAGAAGAGGAGGAAAAAAAATAATTTCTAAAAATATATATTAAAATAATATTAAAAATTAGCTACATTAGTGCTGATCACTTCACGTTAGCGATTTCCGATCAAAATTAGCCAGAAGGTCTGAAATAATACCAATACAAAAATTTTGGGACTGAATTGACAAACTGCAATAGGTTTAGGACTTTTTGATAATTTTCCCTAGCAAAACTCCAGACCAAAACTCAGCACTCTCGAGCATAATACCCCTATCATCATGAATTCTGATAACAACCAAAAACTTGTACGTCTTTACGCGAATTCAAGAGCGCAGCCCACGTGCACCAGAGCCAAAATTGCGCCCTTCGCACTCATAACCGCGTACATATCCTTTATTCCGAGTCCTCGGCCGCCACTGAATTCCCATCATCAATTGCCAGCCATCGCATATACACGACCGAAGCCAATATGAGAACCCAGAATACAAAAGTGGAATGGGAATCAAAACGGAAAGAAATCATAGCAAAACCGGATATCCAAATAACAATTTGGACACTAAATTCTGTTTACGAAAATCTGCAAGCTATGAGAAACGATTTTTATACCGTACATCCGGTGACAAACGTGATGAAACATCAACTTGATTCGAGCATTGACGGACTATGACGAGGCTTCAACAAGCCAAGTTCTAATTGGATTACCATTGATAATTCTCGGATCAATGATGAAAAGAAACAGGGATGCCTAAAAATATAATAATCCAATTCTGTGAGGTTAAACGGTGAATGAAATGGCTACTGAACTCGTTTCTCCCATGAACGTGCATTCTGATGTCATTTAGGCATTTCATCGAACATGGAGAATGAATTTTGCTAATGAACTTGTATGCCATAATATAATGATGATTCTCTGCTCAAGGTATCTTTCGAACAACTACAAAGCAGTCGAAGATTTCATTTAAGAAATTGCATACTTGAACTGAACCTTTAAAAATGTTGACAGGAACACTTGGAAGAAATGAAAATCGATTTGAACCAAGAAAAATACCCAAATCAAAATCCATGAAAAAATGGGGCGAAACACTGGCTAATCTATTGGCTACTAGTTATGTAGATACGGTTCAGAATGGTCACAACTTCTTCATCTTTCAGATTATTAAGATGTCCCATTCAATATGCCGAGCTCAACCAACCTAAACCCTTAGAAGTTGACAATTCCACACCACAAATACTTGAGAAACAAACACCCAAGAAAAGGAAGTCCAAGCAAAGGAATCAACTTACTGAGAGAAATTGGTTGATTAATTAGAGGTGCGAATCAACCTAATGGAACGGATATGCTTAGCCTTGCACTCAACACTACGGATGCCTTTGTTTCACAAAAAATTTCATGTTAAAGGAAAATACTTTCCATAAAATCATTTTTCAGGAAAGTGGTTAGTTTTACTTTGTTTGGTGATGTTTTCTATTGTTTAGATCTCATTTAGAAAATGATTTCAATACTATGATTTTAAATGAAGTCCAAGCAAAGGAATCGCTTACCAAGACAGAGATGACCAAGTGCAACTTTGGTTGATTAATCTACAGGTGTGAATCAACCTAATGGAACAAGTATACTCAACCTTGCTCAATCGAATGCGCTTAACACTACAAATGCATTTATTTCACCAAAAACTTCATGTTAATGGAATGTATAACTTCATGTTAAAGGAAAATACATTCTAGAAAATTATTTTTCAGGAAAATGGTTAGTTTTTCTTTATTTGGTGATATGTAACAGAAAAAAGTTTTTTTGTTGTTTGAATCTTATTTGGAAAATGATTTCAATCCCATGATTTTATTTGAGGCAAAAAAAAATCACAATTTTAAATTATGTTCATATTTTATTCTATTTCATTCTTTTGTTCTTTTCTTTCTTCCTTCTTCCTTTTTCCTCCATCACAACATCCTCACCGCGATCACCTGGCAGCGGCCATGGTCGAGCTCGAGGCTAGCTAGCTAACCGAACGTCACCGAGGCAATAGAAGAAAAAAGGAAAGAAAGAAAACATAAAACTTAAATTAAATTAATAAATAAATAAATAAAATATTAATGGAAAATTATTTAAAAATTGAAAAAATCGAGAGAAACAATTTTGAAAGTGTTTTCACATATTTAGATTTATGATTTTTTTGCGACTAATTTAGGAATTCACTTTCTTAATTTTATGCATGAATTTTTCGGTGATCAGATAGTGTTCTCTATTTACTAAGTTGTTTTTGTCTGGTTTTAAATGTGTCTATTCCTTGATTCAACACTTCTACTTTTCCTTGCACAATCTCTCGTTAATGAACATTGCTTATAGAATCCGCCCTTCTCAGAGACGACCCAGTAAAGTCTCAATTTGGTTTTGACCCAAAAAAAAAAAAAAAGAATGAAAGTCACAACTTGGTTTTATTATTTGAAAAAAAAAAAAAAAGGCTTCGGCACGTGCACAGAGAACAAGGACTTCCTCCATATATGTGGATTTTAAAAAAGTAAAGAGATGAGTGCTCCAGCTGTCAAGTAAAAATATCAAGCAACTCGGAGAATTTCTTGCAAATCCCAAAAGGCACGACAGAGTTTCGCGTCTAGGAGGTTCCTAGACGTGACAATTTTCTGTGAATCGTCAAGCTTCACTGCACAAAAGGTTTTCTTGAAGACGCGAGGTTTGGTGTAGAAAGGAGGACAACTTGTAACTGACGCAGTTACCTAAAATAAATTATTACATATCAAGAACACCCGATCGGGCGATAAAACAATGTAAAGAGCAATCACAATTACAGATGGGTATACTTTTCTTGAAGACAGGAAAGAGGAATATGCCGGAAATTGCACCACGCCAACAAGAAAGAGGGCAGCTTTTTATGTTGGGACACCGGACAATGCCATAAGCACAAAGCGCATCAACGCGGAATGATACTTGCAAAGAAAAATAATTTTCAATTGACATATTACAAATCAATCTAACCACTTGAATAAAGGATTTCCGAAATGGAAAGTTATCTCCCGAGAGCAGTGATTTAACAACTTCCTTTGCCTCTGCTTCTCTAGGGAGAAACTGCTTCAGATAGTTTCTCTCGCTTTCTTATGCAATATTTTAGATGTATTAAGATAAAGGAGGTTATTAAAAATACGTTATATGTAGTACATTATATGTGCCTACATTATAGGAATATTGCCAAAACTTTATTGGAGGGCCAGGCCCAAACACTCTCGCGAAGGCCTGACCCGCTCGCCACAGCCCCGCCCACCCGTTCTGTGAGCAGGCCGGATGGACCGGCCGCCGGTTTTTCAGTCCCGAATCTTGAATTCATTTCCATCGTATTTTCATGTTCTCCTCATATTTTTGCTTGTTTACTCAGAAGTCTTAACAATTTATTCAGTTAGCTTCAACTTCGTGGGAATTGGTACGTTGTGGTTGCTGGAGTGGAGTCTGGATTCCCTCTATCAAATGTTAACATTTCAACATCCAGCAAACATCCAGCAAACTTATTTATAAAAAAAAAAAAGGGTCTAGCAAACTTCATAAATTATGATTTCAGGAAAATACAAAATAAAATTTGTTAAAATTTTATTAAGATTCACAACTCAGACTCTCAGACTCGATATGCAAACCCCTAAAATAAAATTAGAAACAAAAAATAGAAAAAATAAAAAAAAAAAATAAAACAAGGCTCGCTCGCTCTTCCACTCGTGCCAGAGAAGACAGGGAACCTCGTCCAACGATGCTCGCCGGAGCCGAAATTAACGTTTAACTCGATTTCACCGAGAAAAAGAAAAGAGAAATTTCTCGAAGACAGAACAAATCAACGGAAAAGCTAAAGGCTTTGTAAATCTCTAGAAGGGAAAGCGTAGGTGCCAAACGGGGAGAAATTTCTCTCAATCTTTCCTCCAGACGGCGTGTCGAACAGTGTCTTCGCACTGCAAAGAAGCTGGAAGATGTGAGAAATCTATGTCGCTTCATGGTCACGAACCGATCAGGCACTGCAACAAAATCAGGTCCTGATGGCAAGACAGTTGAAGCCGAGACGCCCAAAACAAAAAGCAACAGCGATCGCACTCATCGGAAAACAAAAGAAACATGAGTAGCATCGAAACTACAAAACTTTGAGTGAAGCAGGAAATGGTGCAAGAAAGAGGAGGAGGAGGTTTCTGGAAGATGAACGGATTGAGGCGCAAGGGGAGGCTGATGAGCGGGCCTATTACAGCATTGCTGGCCGAGTCCTCACGGCGGCAAATAGGAAGAGTTTGGAGGACTCGAGAGGTAAAAAGTGGAGAGTGGCACCAAATCATCGTTATGTACGTGGCCGGAGCTGATTTCCTTGAGCCTCCAGATATTTTATGCTGATTTGATCGCGACGGTCGCAGATTCCCTTTTTCTTTGGCGTTTTTCTTTTGATTCTGGGTAAAAGCCACCAAAAATCATAAACTATACATTATGACATATTTATCCTAAATTTTTTTTGTGATATCAAAAATCCTAAACTTATATCATATGACACATTTATCCTAAACTTGTACCAATTATTGACATATTTACCCTAATTTTTTTCTTGTGGCACAAAATCCCTAAATTTTTATTCATGTGACACATTTATCTAGAACTTTTACTCTAAACTTTAAGGTGACTTTGTCACAAGCATAAAATTTTGGGGTTTTTTAAGTCATAAAAAAATAATTTGGGATAAATATATCACAGTGGGTATAGTTTGGAATTTTTAGTGTCGCCGAAAAAAGTTTGGGTAAATATGTCACAGTAGACGTAGTTTGGGATTTTTGGTATTATAAAAAAGTTTAGGATAAATATGTGATAATGAAAATAATTGAAGATTTTTGGTGGGTTTTTTCCTTGATTTTCCTTTTGCCTTTCTTTTTCCCTCTTCAAAATATCAAGTGCCGTCTTTGTGGCCTGGGTTACTCGACCTTAACTAGCCCATTCACACTTTCCTATCTGATAGATACTAGATGAGGCAATAACCCATCTAGACATTGGACACTTGATAATGCCATATTAGGTACATAAATTAGGGGTGAGCACCCGACCGATTCAATCTGACCAGTTCAAGGTTAGTTCTAGGGAGAAGCAATTTTGTTCCTAATCTCACGAATTTAGAATGGCCCCTAGACCTCGTTCGGTTCCCTATTCTACCTAAGAACTGATTTAAATAATTTGCTTCTCTATTGAACAAATTTTAAATCGGTTGTAAAACACGTTTTAGAAATCAAGTATATTTTTTTGGGTCAAGAAAGGTATACTTTTGCACCCATCAATAGCTGTACCATTTTTTAGACATAACCACTTAACGAACTATTTTCAGCATAACGGTGCAATTTTTAAGTCCTGTCATATAGATATTAGTTAACCAATCCAATCTTGAAATCGATCATCCTAATTTAAATAACTCAATCACCTTTATATAACTCTTATTGATTAAAAGAAAATCCAATGTAGTCATTTAAACAAAATCTAGGAAGAAAGTATTTCAGCATCGCTCTTCATTAATTGCTCTGGAGGCGAGAGATGTTTGTAAAGCAATTTTATTAAAAAATGTTCATATTTGCAAAACAATGAGACCAACTTGCCCTCTTTTAAAAAAATCAAGCACTCAAACCCTTGCTTCCCTCTTCGATCCTCTGCTCTCTAGTTCCCAAGTCCCCAACAACTCACAACGCCCAACCCCCTCCACCCACCACCCCCATCCACTGCCACCGGACGCCACCCCGCAATCTCCTGCCACCATCTATGGCCGTCGGGCTCATACAACATATGGTCATAGGAACACATGGACATTCGGCCATGTATCCCGTATTCTTACCTACAAATGAGCGTACAATATTTGGTTCCAAGTGTCTGGGACACCGGGCAAGCACCAATGTATGCAATCTGCATGATGGAGAGGGTCAGCCTTTTGCTCGTCCGTCAACAAGTTGCCTCCTGTCTCGGTGTAGATCGATGAGTGGCCATCGATCCTGTACTCGGAGAGCTGCGTGATGTTGATGAAAGTGATGGGGACCTTCATTTTCCCCACCACGCTGGACACTACCTTCATTATCCTCTTGTCGGAGCCGGTTCCCCAGTGGTTCTTCTTCATCACCGGCTTTGTTTCGTTGTAGCACTTGATGCCATCCTTGTTATTCCAATCCGCGCTTCTGTAATGAGCCAGGACATGTGCCATTAGCCATTAATGTTATCGTAAACGAATTTGGAAATGAATATTTGCGTGCTTGAGAGGCTGAGAGACCTCATGTGTGTTGGGGACATAGTGGTGAAGAAGACCCGGGTTTCGTTTGGATTGATGGTGGAGTCAACCCAATTTGCCCATGTTTTCAAACCAATTCTGTAAGCGACTGGCAGGTCCAGCTCTTCATACCCTTCTTGGCCGTTCGCGAACGATCCCCATCTGCATCATCTCACAAAAAGAACCGGACCCGTGTGAGGCCATTCTTTTACCAATCTTTGAACAGAGGATAAAGTCTCAATCCGTAAGGTGGTCTGTTCAAAACAGGGGAATTAGTTCATTACAGTGACTTGATCCTGAGTCCGCTCATCCACCAAACGTAGCTGTTGAAGACGAGGATGTCGACCCCAGTCCAGTGCCTCGCGTGCTTCAAGATCGAGTCCACCCTCAGAATCCTCTTCTTCGGATCACCCACGATACGCAGATCGGAATTGGACTCCACCAGAAATGGTGACCAGTAGAACTCGATCGTAGCATTGTATTCCTATTCGAAGCGATCAGAGCATGTCATTGTCATCCATATGTCATTTTTCTTGGACTATACTCAGCAGTGCTACATTTAGGTCTAGAAAATTATCCAAAAAATCCCATGGCCAACTCCCCTTAAAGTACAGTTGAAGAAAACTTCTTTGTCTGTCTTTTAAGCAAAGCCATACTCGAAAATCACAAATCAAAAGCCAAATTAGTGTGCTGAGATCAAGTACGATCGATTTATTTTAAATGCCAACTTACAATTTTTCTCATTAGTAAGTAAACGCCAATCAGCTTGACCAATCTTCATGTAGTCTACCTAGCATAACTCATCAACTTAATACCTTCGCTTTGAAGATCGAATGTGCCCGACCTCGTTTCATGGACTTCTGGTTTTCTGGCATAATGGACTCCACCAAACACACGAAGGATTGCCATTGCCCTCTTTGAAGTGAATCTCCTACGAACATCAATCTCTTCCCACGAAGTTTCTTCAGCGCTTTCGCTGGGTCGAATCTGCAAAAGTAACGTTTAACCTAAGAATGCAAACTCCGGCTTCAGTTTCTACCACCACAGGAGATCATATATATTGCGCTACATAAGGACGTTGCATGCATATAGGGAGAAATTGCTTACGGAGGCAATAGACAGTCGTCTGGCTGCCATTGCCAGCGCTGATAATCGGAATCAGGCCGACCGTTCTTGATGCATGAGAATTGCCAGTCAAGGTACGGGCAGCTTCTGTCCGTATAGGGAGGCTCATACGAGTTGTTGAACACCCACCTTCCGCTCACCACACTGCACTCCTCAGGGTCGAACTCGAACCTGTCATCCATTTCCGGGTCGTAGCCACTTTTATCTCCGTCCCCGTCACCTGCAGTAGAAAAACACATAATAATCAGAACATGATGGTACTCTGGTTGTTCCATGGATGTGGCAAACATAAGAAAGCATAACGATATCCTCACTGTCTGTTCTGTGGGATTTACCGGATCTTGAAATTATGGAGTCTCTTTTAGAGCAGGACTTGAGCTTCGAAGTGAAGGGGCTGATTGTTTCGGAATACATGAGGCCGATGAACGCAAGAGCGCAGATCATGACGGTTGTTATAGAAAGAGGTAGTTTCCCTCTGTAGTGCAAGTGTTTCAGTGCGGCCAAAGGAGGGAGTGTTGTTGTGGTGCCCATTGAAATCAAGGACGAGAAAGAAACAACAGAATGATGAGAGACAACAGAATGACGAGGACTTTAATCAAGTGATCAAGAAGACGGGCGAGTCACGTTGGGTACATTCTTTTGGGGGAGTTTATTAATTTATAGGTCGTGGAGTAGCAGTAAAGCTAAAGCGACGTGAGGTTGGATCGAGGATTGAAAATTGTGGGCAACGGTGGTTAATACTACATGTAGGTTGGAAGGATCACATCCTGGGGGTCCTCCGTGTTTTTCCCCTTTCTTTCTCTCGCTTTGCAAATGGAGGAAGGAAGCTCCATGATGATCCCAACCACTGTGCATGCCATTGCTATCAAGGCCAACCTTTAGCAGAATTTATTGTAGGTGGGAAATAGTTTTCTGTAGTGCGAATACGCAACTAAAGTGTTTTTTTTTCCAAATTAGGTTTTAAAAAAATTATTTATCAAAAAAGGGTGAAAAAAAAAAAGATATTTATCGGATGCTACACAAGCCCCGCTCGGCAGTCAGAATGCCGCATGGAGCCCGTGCGATGGCCCACCGGCCCGCACGCAAGTGGCCTTCCTTTTTTTTTTTTTATGTGACTTATAACATTTATAACATAATTATCAATCATTAATTTAAAAATGTATTAAGATATAACTTTGATAACAAGCTTAATAAATTAGTATCGGCACACGGCTGCATTTTTTCTTAAATTTCGTATTTTTGTACATTTGTTTAATAATTTTATATTTATATAACTTTGTAAATATAAATTATTTTTCCTTTGGAGCTTATTTTTATAACATAATTATCAATGATTAATTAAATTTTTTTTAATATGTATGTAATTATTTTATTTAGTATGTAAATAAGTTAATTAAAATTATTCACGAGGCTAGCGCGGTAGCATTTTTTTATATCATTTCTGTACATGTTTTTATAATTATATTTTGATATATCTTTGTAAATATAATTTTATTTCTTTTGAAGCTTATTTTTATAACATAATTATCAATAATTAATTGGAAATTTTATTAAGATATCTGTAAATAATTTATTTACTATGTAAATAATTAATAAAAATATTCATGAGGCCGGTACGGCAATTTTTTTTAATTTCATATTTTTTTTGTCTTTTTATAATTTTATATTTATATAATTTTGTAAATATAATTTTCTTCCTTTCGAAACTTATTTTTATAACATAATTATCAATAATTAATTGAAAATTTTATTAATTACATAGTAAGTAATTAATAAAAAATATTCAAGAGGCTGGTGTGGGTGCATTTTTTAAATGTCGTATTTTTTACGTGTAAATATAATTTTTTTTTCCTTTTGAAGCTTATTTTATAACATAATCAATAATTAATTTAAAAATTTATTAAGATCTATGTAATTAATTACTTACTAAGTAAGTAATTAATAAAAAAATATTCATGAGGCTGGTGTGGTGCATTTTTTAAATTTCGTATTTTTTACGGG
>JAGVVM010021503.1:0-23554 GCA_019149425.1 Psidium friedrichsthalianum
CTCTGCTGTCGATGTTGGACTTTTTGGGTCAAACCAAAGATTTGACAAGGGCTATTGTTATCCTTTTGGCAAGGTGCTGTCAAATAATTGGTTGTGCCGTCAAGGACGATGTGCTGCAACCTAATCAACCAGCAGACATCTTGAAGCTGGAATTGCGGGTCATCGTGGAATTATGTTTGTGACAGAACTGTTATTTTGAACTCATGTTGCCCACCTTCTTGTGACATACAATGTCTTGCGATTATCTTTGTTCATTTGATTTGGTGCTAATCGCAGGTTGCCATACTGTACGGCTGTACCTTTACTTACACGATGACGCATGGTTTTAAACAAACAAAGTTGTGGTACAAGCGTGTGTTGATATGCGCATCGTTGTTCCCACATAGAGTGGGCGTTGTGTGGAGACCGTCCGTGCCCAAGTGTCCCTTTCTTTTCGATACCAAAGTGAAAAAGAAGCACATAGCTCTACAAGATCGAGAGCCGTGCTCATCGCGTGGCCTTTGTGTCGGCGAACTAAGGCCAGCTGTGAACATGTAGAGGGTATACTGTGTGTAACACTTGAACTCACGTGTGTTCGAATGCGACGAAACAAAAACCACAGGCATCGGTCAAGTGCAATAATTTTGTTTCAATATTACTTTGGCCTCGGAAAAGTATACTTTTCGATTCCAAATGAAGACAGATTCTATCCAAATGTCTCGATCGTGAAATGCCCATCTCGAGGTCATCTCACTCTTTCCGTCTCATGCACGAGGATGCCTAACATCTGTCGTGAATTCATCAGATCTAACCATTGTTTAAGGCGATACACTAATGCAAGCCTAACTGAAAATGTGTAGCTGGGCCCTACGTTGATTTCTTGTTTCCTTTTCTCCTCGGTGTTTTCTTGACAAGAAGGTCCCCACAATAGCTATCTATGCTGGCGTTCTTGTTGGGGTTTGTTTCCTGCTCGTCTCTTCTTCTTCTTTTCAATAGGGATGAAAGTTCTACTTGAAATTGAATGTGGAGAGCGGCGTGAATCTATTGCTTTCAGAATGTTTTTCCTGCGATTCAATATTAAGAGGTTAAGTCACATACGTTTCTGAATGTCTAATCTCACACTTTAATTGTGAAATGAGGGGGGAACATGACGGATGTCCATATCAAAATATAACATAGCAATAATCTGGGTCTAATAAAAAGGTGGTCGGTCCCCCCTCCCTCAAAAATTTCTTGGGACCATATATATTTACGCATGCCTGTTCTAACCCTGTTCACAGTTCAGCTCAAACGACTTGATCAAGAGGCAGCTCCCCACCCTCCATGAGCGTACTCAAATAGAAAGAGGGCATACGTCAACCACCACCCAACACAATGTCCGTCCATGGCCACCTCAATCCCACCCCCCATTCATCGGTCCTCCTCTTCTTTCTCTTGTCGGCCGCCGCCCACCGTGTCCCCCAGCCGCCGCCACCAGACCACATTGTCGGCGCCAACCCGCGCGGATCGTGGACCCTTAGGCCGGCATCAACTACACCCCTCTGGGCCAACAACCAGACCTTCTACGTCGGCGACCTCATCTGTACTCTCTCTCTCCAGACGTTTCTCTTTGTACTCTTCACTTGAATGGCCCATCTGTATCCAAAACCCACTTCCACTTCTTCTTTTTCAGCTTCTTGAAGGCAAAATACCTAAACTATAGAATGCTTTTCTGCTTGTCATTGCATTTTTGGCTTTTTTTCAAAGAAAATGGTCGCGATCTTGTTCAGAACAAGAAGATGGAAACTTGCTACTGTTCTCTCCATTAAGAACCAAGAAAAAAGCGCAGGACTCGGAGTGATAAATGCCGTGAATCTCCTAACCTTTTGCCTACTCTTTCGTCAAAGAAGTTCACTCCTTTTTATGATGTTCAAAACGATTGAACAGCGTTTAGGTACCAGAAGAACCAGTACAACGTGTTCCAAGTGAACCGGACAGGCTACGACAACTGCACGACCGAAGGAGCCACCGGCAACTGAGCACAGCGGCAAGGACTTCATCCTGCTCAAGAAGGCCAAGCGGTACTTCTTCATCTGCGGGAACGGCCAGTGCTTCAACGGCATGAAGGTCTCCATCCTCGTCCATCCCCTACCTCCTCCCCGTCGGCCTCCATCGCCGCCGGCAATTCGTCCTCCGCTTCCGCCGATCGCAGGTTCTCGGAAACGGGTCCCTGGTTTATCGGGTTCTTGTTGCTCCTCGCGGGGTCGGTTTGGATAGGGATAGGATCTGGTTGGTTCTTCTAGGAGGATAAAGTTGTTCTCCTCTCTCTCTCCCTCTCTCTCTCTTTCTGTCTCGTTTTGGTTGAACAAGGTTATTGTTTCCGCAATCGGAGCTTGGCCTGCTTATTGCCCACTGATCTAGCTATGAATTGGAAACAGGCTTAGCTATTTTTCCCATGAAATTTAGTCGCTCCCTTGTAAGGTTTATTATGCAAATGCACACATTTCTAGTAATTGTCTGCAAAACTCATTTGATGTTACCACGCATTTCTTCTATTTCTATGCTTTTGAAAGTTCAAGTCGTCGTGCCAACAATGCCGTTAGAGCGCGCGCAAACTTTATGATCTAAATAGTTCATGTGATTTGCACTGGTGGTAGCATGGTCGGTAAGCGTTTCTCACCTAAAATCGGGAACCGCCTATTAAAGGCTGGTTCTGAAAAATTGAAATGGGGAACGCCAATCTAGTCGGTTCTCAATTTCTTTGCACACCCCTAATTTTTTTTGGTAAAGGACTGCACACCCCAATTTGCGCTCACATGAATCTAAAGTAAGTAATAATATTATGTCTTTCGATTTCGTGCTCCTCCTTGGGCCGAGCCACTCAGCCTGATTATTTAGTGAAGAAAACGCTTTAACAAAATGAATTTTGTGGCCCGCTCCAGGCCCCTGCCCTTGCCATTGGTAAGGTGTAAGAGCTGCACGGGGACATCGTTTGCCTCTTCCAATATTTCCTACTTCCTTTTGTCTCTGGACCTTCCGCCTTTTTACAAGAAACAAAAGAATGGCACCAACTTGAACTGCAGCTGCCTCGGAATGATTTGGAATAAGCTGTCGGTTCACCTCATGGAAGGCCAAATTCAGCATGCATTATTGATCGCTAAGCTTTAGTCAGTGCCCAGATTTCAATATGCTGCATTGAGAAGGCTTTTGTATTGCCTTTGTGTTCTGCTTGTGCTTAGTTTGTGCGCCTTCCCATCTTTCATTAAGCAAGCAGGCTGCCTACCATTCTGAAGCAGGGCCTTGCATTGCCTTTCTCTTAATTGGCGAGACAAATGAGGCCCGAAAGGTTTGAACTTAGGACCTCATTGCTCTGATAGCATGTGAATTTTGTGGAACCAATACCAATAGTTTCAAAAAGCCTAAAATGTTAGGTTAGCGTATTATTTAATATTTAATTACTGCAACAAATGCAAAAATGTAAACTTGGCGAGACAATTATAGTTGACCGCATCACAATGCATTTATCTTTACTTCAGGTTTTTGCTTTCATTCCTTGGCCCTGTACAGATAATCTATGGACAGTATCCAGCGCAATCTTTTTCCGGAACTCGAGATCTGATCGAGGTTCTTCTGTAAAATGAGTTTCTTCTTGCTCTCGAAAGAAACCTCCAAGATAAAGTTCCAGCAAAAATAGACTAAGTGAACTGAAATAGGTGGTGCAGTGCGAGCAGTGAATCACTTGCTTAGTTCATGTTTGCCAGAGTGAAAAAAGAGTGAGCAAGAGATGCGTTTGTTCTCCTATCATTTGATCCCTGAAGGGAGAAATGCTCTTGAGAATAGCATGCTGTTCTTGAAAACATGAGTATGTTTCAAGTTGTGGCGCGACAATTGCCGATCCTTAAAGCGAGCATATGGACAATTATCAACTGTTTTCCAGTTTTAAGCAAAACTTGCCCTTCCTAAGATCTCTGGTAAGGGCTAAGAGGCCTCATTCTCAAAAGATTACACCCCCAATTTAGATTAGACTCCACTGGTATTCATCCTGCGTGTGGAGTACTACCTGCATTCTGAGCACAAAGCTCGATTGCTTTCTTCCTTCAGGAAAAAGAACTCGGGCAGAAAATTTAAACGACATAATATCTTCTTCACGAAATAAAAATGAGAAGTTTGTGCATGAGAGCACCTCCCCGACCGTCACCTAGCTGGAAGTCTCGTGCGCGGGATGCCCTTCACAGACAGCTTAATTATGCCCTTAGAGTCTCTTTCAAGCAACATTAAAATGTATGACTGTTAAGTGTAGGAACTTAGCAGAAGCACCCTCCATCTGCTAAATGTCTGTCATTCCCATGGATTACAAGGCATGCTCAGCTGATAACCAGCTTTACACCATTTCCATTGACAAAGATAGAACTGAGATCTTCTGTTTCCTAATCATACCAAAAGAGAATATCAATAAAAAGGACGGATGATCTAGAGATGGATCTACTCCTGGAAGGGCTTCTTACCACTTACCAGTTACCACTGCCTTTGAGTATGGTAACAAAAAAGACCAGCATTTTTAACATGTCAAGAGCCACATATGGAAAACTTTTGTACTGGAAATAGATTCAACTGAACCAACTGCATCTTTCGATCATCATGTTCAATTGAAGTTCTTAACGGTCTTGCTATCCACAATTTGAGATTGAGACTTTAATTATGTGCGTCCAGCATACAAAAACAGATCGAGAATTAGGGTGGCAATACAAAAGGCCACACACTTTGCAGCCACTGAAATAGAAAAACAAACTAGAATCCTAATGATGTGTCCACGATACATGTTTCAACTCATGCTTATGTACATTGGAAGTGATTTGACCATCTCTAACTTCAGGATCAAACCTTTACTCTGCATTAGTTTTTGGTTTCCTCCTTGATCTGCCAATCAATTCGCCGGCGGTGATGGAGAGAACTCAAACGGCAGCGGTGGAAGATCCATCTCCCCTTTCAGTATCTTAACTATTTCTCCTATGTCTGGCCGCAGCTCTGGGATTTTCTGTAAGCAAATTAACGCCAAGTTAATGCACAAGCTAGCTTGGTCCTTGTTATAGTCGCCTTTTAACTTCTCGTCCACAAGCTCTAAAATTTCTCCGCTCTGAGCCAAGTGTCGACCCAGCTTACCAAATTTGCTTTCTCCAACTTCATGGGCGAGGCAAGAACATGCAACGGTCTTCTACCAGACACAATGACTAGGATTAACACCCCGAGGCTGTATACATCAGCCTTCTCAACCAAGTATCCACATCCTCCAAACTCTGGGGCTATATAACATAAGGTTCCTCTCATGCTTGTTGTGCTGCTCAGCTCGCGGCTGAAAAGATCTCCACTCCACATATCGCTGCCATTAGAATGAGCATTCTTCTTCCTCAGACCCCTTCTGAAACTAAACTCCCCATGGCGTCAGCTTCAGGCTGGCTTTGTTCCCCGCCAAACTTTTTCCTTTGACAGAAGTAAAAGCGCCGACCCAGACCGAAATGCGGCAATTTAAAGCCTTGCTTCCACTTCATTTCGAGATACTTCAACTTACTATGCTTCCTCCTATGTCAGCCGTGTGCTCCTCTTTCCACCATTCTTGCATTTTTCTGTGTCTCTTTTGCAGTGATGCTTTCCATTTGCATCTTTCTTCTCAGGTTCCTTATCAGGATGTTGTTGATTCCCACTTCCCGAGCACAGGTTTCATTAGCATCCTCTGATTTATCTAACGGCAACGATGAAATATTTAGGGTCAGTCTTTTCAGGAATGTTCTTTCTGTCATCATACCAATCGGATCAATGGATGGGCAAATTTGGCTGCCAATCCATTCCATAACGTAGTCTTTACTGCATAATTCACCACTTCCGTCCTGTCTCCACACCATCCTTACCCCACTGTTTCGAACCTGGAAGATCATCAGCAACCGCAGAAGCAATCAAATTAAATCATTTCCAGACGATGAAAGCTGTTGAACCTCATCATCATAGGAACAAACTTCTTGTTCAACTCATCAGAAGCAACATCGACAACTGAGACTATTCCTTGCCCTTCCATTTCCTCCTTTAAGATCACTCTCAGTCCCAATGCTAGCATTGTAACTAACAGAGTTCAGGTTCAGAGCTTTCACAGTAGTAACATGTCCTACTATTCTTGAGGACAGAAGAAGTGGCTTGCAAAGCAAGAGCAAAGTCTACCTCAGGCAACGCACTCCACTTGTCGAAGCTGGAGTACAATGGCCGGAGTCTCTGCAGTTAGATTTCCTGACAGGCTTATGGCTCTTCCCATAATCCTGACTCTTGCCTAAGTCCTGGCTGAACATATCCAACCCCATACTCGCCCTCAATTTTCGCATTCTCGACAACGCGAAATCCGAAACCTTTGCCCGGAGTTCCGAGTCAAGCAGGACATTACTCGCTTTACATCTCCATGAATTACAGGTGGATCACAACCAAGATGCAAGAATTCCAGGGCTCTTGCAACATCCAGTACGATGGCAAACCTTCGCTCCCAACTCAGCTCGAACTCGAGTCGCCTTCTGCAATAGCAGCTCCTGCAAGCTCCGGTTCGGCATATACTCGTAAACAAGTATCCTCTTATTTTTCTCCACACAGTAACCCCAAAAGAGTGATCAGGATGGGGATCTAAGCCCGCCGAAATCTGCAACTCATTCTGGAACTCCCTCTCTGTCCTCTAGTGACATGGCGTCAAGTCTCTTCACAGCAACTGACTTGCCATCCTTCAACACACCCTTGAAAACAGTACCAGACCCGCCTTTTACCAATCATGTTGGCCTCATCAAAGTCCAAGGTGGCAGATTTCAGCTCCTTGTAATGAGACCTCTCAATCTTGAGAGGAGCACTGGAGTCGAAGGGATTGTTCTTGCCCTGTTCACTATGAGTGATAAAAATGGTAGAGCAAGTAGAGGATGGTCGAGATGATGACAACAGAGGATGATATCGTGAGGACTAAGAACAGGGACTTTTGTGCTGGAGAAAGGAACTTGGTCTGGCAAGGCCTGGGCTTGGAGGGAAGGATCTTGAAGGCATGGTGAATTTGATTCTTCTGGCACTTGGGTTTTCCGGGGTTTATGATGTTTCTGCTCTTGCAAAGGTTAAGGGGGGTGGCGGTAGTGAAGAAGATTTTAGGATTCCATCCTTACATTTGTGACCTCTGTACAGCATCCAAGGGAGGTTGCTTTACAGTTGGATAATCATATGACAGACGATCCATCCACTATGTTGTATATGGGATTTTTCCCATGTATATTGATAGTGGGATTAGTGATTTGGAAGTGACGATTACAGAAAGAAACCGAAAAAAAAGGAAAGGCGGAATGTGGGTCCCTAGGTGATTTTGACTAAAGAGAGTTTTTGGCAGTAAAGATGTCCATGGAAGGCAAAGGAAATGGAGTGAAGATGGGATACAATGAAGGGTGTTGGACGTTTGTGTTCTAGGAACAGGAAATGCTCACTATTGGTGCACGTGTCCCACGCCATGTCGACATATTTGGAATGTGAACTAGGTCGACATCCTCCTTGCCTCATATATCGAAATCGTAAGAATTATATATGATATTTCATAGTAATTATTCTGTCAATCACGTTTGATAAGGAGAAATTTCTAATGTAAAAGGATATTTATTGTTCTTATATATATATATATATATATATATTGGAATTTCCACTCTTCAGAATCACTGCATGCAAGGGAATCCGGTTCAGTCACTTTTTTTGTCCCTTTTCCTCGTTTGGTCCTCGGCTTGTTCTTTATCTGGATCTGCAAAATCTCTAATCTGGATCTGCAAAATCTCTAATTTGGTCCAGTTTGGTTTAATCTCCAGACTGCAGTTCTCTCTACTTTTTTTGCACCATAAATCACAAGCTACGATTAAGGCACCTTGCGCTCTGTCCATTTGTCACTTCATGGATAGTGTCATGTGATGATGTTTAACACGAGAATGTTGGACACGAGTGCCAAATCCATTGTTACCTGTTTTTTACTGTGGGGTAGTCTTATGTCCTAGAAAAGATGTCCTGTCAAACTAGAAAACCCTTTTGGCCACCGTCGTCCTTTTGCTCAGTGTTTTCTTTTTCTTTTTGTCAAGCATGACGCTGTTTCCATCTCAGTCCCTGAAAAGAAGATACCACCAAGGACAAAGTCATGGCCATTATGGGATGCAATGTTGCTGTTATCGTGTGATGATAGCGTCTCTGGTGCACACGGCCTGCGCTTTCTTTTTTCTTTATCTCTTTTATCATCACCACCGTTACTGTCATTGCAGTGAACAAATCAAGAAAGCTTGGAGAGAACAAAAAAAATGAAGAATCAAGCAGTGAACAGACGGACGAACATGGGCGGTGGATGGTGGTGGTCGTGGGGGAGTGGAGAAGTGGGAACCCGTCCACCAAGATGGTCAAATTTGTCCTCTGTCTCTCTGTCTCTCTGTCTCTTTTCTTTCTTTTTAAGTTTTTTTGTCTTCATTCTTGTGTAGTTGTGCTGGATGTCTGAGCATTTCTTGCCACACAACGTGCCCTTCACCGCAAATTGTCTTTCCTTTTTCCGGATAATGCCCATGAAATTCAAGTCGAAAATATTGGCAAAGGAATTTACTCAATGTTGTGGATGAGGGCCATCATTTTTAACATTTTTTTCCCCTTTTGACTAGGGCTGAGCATAATGGATCGATCAAATTGGAATCTGCCCGAACCAAACGAAACTAGTCGATTTGGTCTGGTTCCTAATTCCATAAATTTGAAATCGATTATGGTCCGTTCGGTTTTCGGTTCCAAAGAAAAATTGGACTGGAAATCGGACTACCCGAACTGGACCGACTACTATTTTCCTTTAAAAAAAGAATTTCTTAATGTAAATGTAAATTTAAATCTAAGCTATTGATCAAATATATATGTAAAATTAAGTTTAAAACAAATAAGACCAGTCAATGATCAGACCGTGATGTTCGATTAATCTAGTCTCGTCCATCCTTAAAATTGGGAATCATTTCTTCCAATTCGATTTCATTTTAGGATGAGATTGAAACGGATTGGAAATGATCACCCTTGTTTTGGCTGTGACATTCTTTCCCCCACTGCTTCATAGAATGCTGGAGCAGCATGAGATGCTTGCTCACCTACCAAACGAGCAAAAGCAGAGAAAGAAAAAGCTGAGCTACTGGACAGCAATCTTGATGAAAGGAAGTAGCCTTTTTGACCTTCCTTGGCGTCACTTCGGTTGTAATCATTATCCACTTTCACATTTCAAACACTGTGCACTCACAAACCCCATTCACGTTCAGACCATCACCTGACTTGCAAATGGAAGACATGCAGTGCAATGTCCGCCTGTCCTGTTGAGATTCCATAAGCCTATGCACAAGAAACTTGCCCCAAGATAATAAATAATACATAATAAATATTTTGTGTTATAATTAATGATGGAGGAGGAAACTTCTGTTAGAGGGGGGAAGGATTAAGCATGCCAAAGGATATATTTTTATACCAAGTTGTCCAAATCATTTGATCATTACATTATTCTCAAAAGTATGGTGGGTTTTGTCCTGTTGACATTCTAAAGGCCGGACAATAACAATTGAACTAAATGGGAATTTGATAGTAATTGAATTTAAAAAAAAGAGAATTCAAGGAAAGCAAGTTTGTCAAAGAAAATATTTTCCTCCAAATTAGGTCACTATTATTCTCACGAGTTGTATTCGAAAAAAAAAAAAAAATATTTAAAATCGAAACGGGGAAGGGGCCGACTCTTGATAAGTTATTTTTAATGAAACTCTAGTGGAGCACGACATTTATGGATTGAATAATTCACAATAGTCATAAGTGTGCCTTAAATGTGGAATAGATCATGATGTGCATGTCTTTTGACCGAGAATGCGATGTCCAAAAGAGAGAGAGAGAAGCTTATCCACTAAGAAAAGAAGAGCAAATTAATCATTATGCTTTTGAAATTGCTATAATTATGTTCCAAAAAAGAGATTTTTTAACCAAAAAAAATTGGTTTGGGAACTACGTAGTTGCATTATTGAGCGGGAAGTCCCAAGCCCTTGAAAGAAAGCTTTCCCCCCGAAAAAGGGTTTGACTAGAGATATAAGATGGATTAACAATGTGATTATAATGTGATTATAAATCTCCATTTGATGTTTGGTGGTGGGCTTCTTGGGATGAGCTGGCGAACAGCCTTTTTTTTTAAAAAATACTGAGTGCAGTATGTGAGTTTAATTAGGGGTTATGAACCTGAGTGGGTTATTGAGTTTAATTAGGGTTAGGAAACACTGAGAGTGTTTGAATACTCGAGTGATTGTAATCTCTTTGTATTGCTTTATTTTTCAAAGGAATTATGTGTTGCTTTCCCTATGAACTTAAGTGTCTATATGGAGACTGAATCACGTAAATTTGTTATCCCGTTTTTTCCTTCCTTCCGACTATTTTATGATTCACTTGTCTATATTCACAAAACAACACCGAGCCTATCTTGTTTAAGACATAAATGGTTTTCCTAGGCTTTTCTAGTTTAAACTTATCTCCGGTGTATCTATCTTCGCTTCATAAAAATAGAAAGAGCGAAAAAAAAAAAACAGGTTCATAATTGGTTCTTAGGCTGAACCGATATTTTACAGTTTTAAAAACCGAATATTGAATTAGTGAAGACTAGTTTCTCCAATTTTTTTACGTAGGAAGTTGCCCGGTCTTTATGTGAAGCCAGCTTAGAAACCAATCGATTAGGCCGTTTTAAGTTAAGTTCCCGGTTTGAACTGACCCGGTTGCCCAGCCCTTAAATCTAACCACATTGTTATATCAGTGTCTTTATGCCATTTCCATTTGAATTTCAAGTAAGTTAACGTTTATACCTGAAGTAGCTAATTTTCATTTGCACGAATATGTGATGTTGCTCTGCATTTACCCCCTTTTTTTTAAAAAAAATAATGAAATCACGACCCTTTACCAGATTGTGCGGAATTTTGTGCCGTCATTTCAACTAACTTATCAAAAGTCATCTCACCCTTCATGTTTGACATCATGATCACACGTGCGCATGTATAGCTATGAAGACTGCAACAATAAAGTGATGAAATTGTGGAAGATGGCTTCATGTGCAGCAACGATGGGATAATGCACGAATTTCAGATAGAAAATTTGTAATCCGACACCGGCACAACACGTCGAAATTGTTTGTAGAAACGAATAACGGCGAAATGGCATGTTTCTATTGAAATTAAATTATCTTACGGATCAAGATGTTTGAGACCGACGCGAATTTATATACGAATTTGGAAATCTAAAGTCCAGGGAATCTTCTCTTGTCCTCTCCCATGTGAAACTGAAACATTGCTACTTGTTGCATCTTGGAAAACTCAAAACTGCCGTTCATACTGTGTGGGGTCCTTCAGAATGTGGTCACCAAGAAATTAAAATTTTAAGGATGTTTTAATAGGCATGCGTTAAAAAAAAAAGGAAAGAATATGTGCAAATCTAATCTTTTTGGGACAGAGAGAAGGGACATAAATTCGTGTTGAATTCACTTGGTCCAAACTTGTGGCGGGTCCTTGATTCTACTTAAACAAATAAGGAATTTAATTGGGTCTCTAGTTTATAAAATATATATATATATATATATATATTATATATTATATATTTATGTGAGCTGAACCTAATGCCTATATTGCTTCGCACGTTAAAGAGTAATTGAACAAATATTGAATAAGATTCTGGACCTAAAAGTTTCACAAGAGTCAAGACATATTTCATAAGGGCTCCATGGGATTTAGGTGGAATCCATCTTTCTTATTCTTAAGCAGCGCCCCAAGAAGGTTTTAGTCGAACATTGACTTATTTTTGGTAGTTTGTTTATAGTTTAAGCTTTTAAAATAGTTAGCGGGGTGGCTCGAAATATATTTCACGCTAGTAATAGCAAAAAAGATCAGAATAATCACGAGAAGAGTGATAAATATTTAAATATTAATTCACGTTTTTTCTAAAAGCTTAAACTTTCATAACAATTGGATCTCACAATTTCATTTTTCTGTTTCTTTTGTGTTTGTTTCGAGAAACTCCTTTTCCTTTTTCGTAGGGATCGGGCGATTGGACCTAATGGTAAGAAAAACGATTGGTCGATAAATAATAACACGCTTTTAAGTCTTTGTTTTCTCTTCTACATTCCTACTTGCATAGTTGACGTATGAAAAAAATTTGGTTACACAATTAGCTCTAAAAGCATGTGTCACATCGAATAACCAACTTGTAACTTTTTAGTTACCATGACTTGAACCTTTATAAAATTCAATGAATGACACAGAAAAAAAATTCTTAGCAGGCACAGTAATTCTTGCACACCCCCAGTAATAATAAAAGGGTATCCCTAAAATTACTGGCTCCAAGCTAAATAGTAGGATTAAATTTATTTTATGACATGGAGCTCCATCTTAAGTTGACATAGTTTGAGTCACGAACCACCCTCAGGTGAATTAAACATAAAATTTTGCCGTAAAATTTCCAAGTTTTTCCGCAGACTTAGCGGCGAAATTCCGGAAGAAGAGAGAAAAGCGAAATACAAATTTTGTTTTACCTTATCCACAAAATTGAAGTTAAAGTACACTATGACATGATGGCTTGGTTAAATAATATGTTCACAGTAAATTTCCAGAAAATCCGATCCATGGGGCAATCCCATTAACCGATTCACCGCTAGAGCTAGAGAGGCGTGCCTCGACACCATTTATTAAACAACTAAGGTTGATATTGTCTATGGTCAACATCTTATCATAGTCCTTTCGTTTCCGAAAAGCCACTAATCAAGCCGCATTGCGTCATCCACGAGACCATGTTATTATAGGCTTACATTGAACACTACTTTTTCAGATAATTTAAACATTTTAATATTTTTGATGATGATTTCGCACGAAGTTTAGTATGAATTTGTACGAAGTTGTAATAGTTTCACAACGATTGACATTGCTAGAATATAACTTTTTGTGCTAAAGCCGCATACAGCGGAAAATATTTTGATTTTCTAAAAAGTTGGATTGGGCTTAACAAATGAGCGAGAATCATTTTTCCTATCTTTATCACATGAAAAACTGCCCACTGCCTGAGACTCGAGGTCGAGCGCCGATGTCCACGGTTAGGTGGTGTAGGACCCAATTTCAACGTTGTGGCTTCTCCGACTGGCCGTGAGACACCGGTGGACGAGGAGCTTGAGTTGTCCTATGGTGGTGGTCGAGGTTAGAGTGAATTTCGACAGATAAATTTTAATTTAAGAATGTAAAATTAACTCTCGCGTTAGAGTGTAATTTTGCGAAGATTGTCAAAATGTTACTCTCTGACCTACCGATTTTCTTCGGTGCTGTCACCAAACATAGAAAGCGAAAGAAATTGGCCCGAAGGCCCGAAAGCCAGGGCTGTGCTTGGGAACCCCTTTTCTAAGGTTTTGGGCCTCTAAAAGTTCTTGGCCGAATTATATTTTTTTTCTTTTTTGGAAAATTGCATTGCATTTTCTATGTCCTCTAATTCCCTTACCAAAACGCATATATATAGGAGCTTTGGGTTTTTGCGTTTTTTCTAGAACGCTAATACCATTTTTTTCCGTCAAATTTTAACTATCACTAAGTTTTGAAACTTCGGAAATAATGCCCTCACCATTTTTCTACCTCGCGCAATGTCGCCGGTGATGTCATTTGGCTACTGCCGTAGCCTCGCCGGAGGTCACACAAGCCTAGGTAGCCCTTGCTGGGTTCACTAGGGTTGTGATTCTCACTGGGTGTCGTGTGCAAAGGTCCTTTGAAGTGTGTGTGTTTTTTTTTATAACAATACATTTACCAAAGTTGCTTTCCAAAGGCACTTTACATTACTGTTGTTGCCAAATACTTTGTGCATTTTGAAAAAAAATAAAAAAAACCTTTAACCTAAAGTCTTTTGCATTTTCTCAAAAGTTTCCCCAACAACAGAACCAAAAGTAGCCATAGAGATAGAGAAATTATAGTTAGATTTATACGAATCAATTATCCTCATAATTTAAACAATCTAAATTGAGAAATGATAGAATTGATCGTTGAATATATGTGCTTCCATTCAAATATCACTCTCACAACCTTTCTCTTACTCCATATGATGCTTAAAGATTTACATGTGACAAACCCCATCATGCAGCCATCATCTTGAACAGAGCAAAGTCAATACATCAATATAAGCACCATTGGACAAGTATGAGGCCATTGACCCAGTATATCTATCTTCTTTTCAAACAGTAAGAAAAGCTATAAAAAAACAGTTCATAATTGGTTCTCGGGTAGAACCGACAGTTTTCAGTATAAACCGAACATCGAATTAGTGAAGACTAGTTCTGCAATTTTTTACGTAGCTTCCCGGTCTTCATGTGACCGGCTTAGAACTAATGTGATTAGGCCGGTTTAGTTTTGGTTTCCAGTTGAACCATCCGATTGCTCATTCTTCGATTGCGTTTGGTCGTCCGAATTAGGAGTGATATTGGATAGAATAAGGTGCGATTAAAAATCTTCCAAATATCCTTCGGATTTCAAAAAAAAAAAATCCCGTCACATGTTTAGTGCAATCCTAGAAAGATTAAAAAATCTTTAAAAATATTTTGAAATCTCCGGTACACATCTCCTTTGATATTCAGAATATCACCACTTGAGCTCCCTAACCAACATCTCAAACCCATTCTTTTTTTAATATGATATTTTTGTTAACCTATCCGGACTCAATCCGGACCACCTTCTAAGACATTGTACAAGAAAATCGTTCGGTTCCGACTCCAAATCAAACTGAATTGCCAAACATAAAATTTGGTAAAATTTTTCTTTTCAATAATGATTTTTTTTTTTGTTTGATTTCGCTTTTCTTCGAATCAAGTTTTCTAAGAAAACTTGATTCGAAGAAAAGCGAAATCAAACAAAAAAAAAAAAGCTCATTATTGAAAAGAAAAATTTTACCAAATTTTATGTTTTGGCAATTCAGTTTGATTTGGAGTCGGAACCGAACGATTTTCTTGTTACAATGTCTTAGAAGGTGGTCCGGATTTGAGTCCGGATAGGTTAACAAAATATCATATTAAAAAAAGAATGGGTTTGAGATGTTGGTTAGGGAGCTCAAGTGGTGATATCTGAATATCAAAGGAAATTGTACTCGGAGATTTTCAAAATATTTTTAAAGATTTTTTAATCCTTTCTAGGATTGCACTAAACATGTGACGGGATTTTTTTTTGAAATCCGAAGGATATTTGGAAGATTTTTAATTCGCACCTTATTCTATCCAATATCAATCCTAATTCGGACGACCAAACGCAATCGAAGAATGAGCAATCGATTGGTTCAACTGGAAACCAAACTAAACCGGCCTAATCACATTAGTTCTAAGCCGGTTCACATGAAGACCGGGAAGCTACGTAAAAATTGCAGAACTAGTCTTCACTAATTCGATGTTCGTTTTTATACTGAAAACTGTCGGTTCTACCCGAGAACCAATTATGAACCTGTTTTTTTAGCTCTTTCTTACTGTTTGAAAAGAAGATAGATATACTGGGTCAATGGCCTCATACTTGTCCAATGGTGCTTATATTGATGTATTGACTTTGCTCTGTTCAAGATGATGGCTGCATGATGGGTTTGTCACATGTAATCTTTAAGCATCATATGGATTAAGAGAAAGGTTGTGAGATGTGATATTTGAATGGAAGCACATATATTCAACGATCATTCTATCATTTCTCAATTTAGATTGTTTTAAATTTATGAGGATAATTGATTTCGTAAATCTAACTATAATTTCTCTATCTCTATGGCTACTTTTGGTTCTGTTGTTGGGGAAACTTTTGAGAAAATGCAAAAGACTTTAGGTTAAAGGTTTTTTTTATTTTTTTTCAAAATGCACAAAGTATTTGGCACAAGTAATGTAAAAGTGCCTTGGAAAGCAACTTTGGTAAATGTATTGTTTAAAAAAAAAAAAAACACACACACTTCAAGGACCTTTGCACGACACCCAGTGAGAATCACAACCTAGTGAACCCAGCAAGGGCTACCTAGGCTTGTGTGACCTCCGGCGAGGCTCGGCGGTAGCCAAACTGACATCACCGGCGACATTGCGCGAGGTAGAACAATGGTGAGGGCATTATTTCCGAAGCTTCAAAAACTTAGTGATAGTAAAATTTGACGGAAAAATGGTATTAGCGTTCTAGAAACGCTAAAACCCAAAGCTCCTATATATATGCGCTTTTGGTTAAGGGAATTTAGAGGACATAGAAAATGCAATGCAATTTTCCAAAAAAAGAAAAAATATCATTCGGCCAAGAACTTTTAGAGGCCCAAAATCCTTAGGAAAAGTGGTTCCCAGCACAGCCCCTGGCTTTCGGGCCTTCGGGCAATTTCTTTCGCTTTTCTATGTTTGGTGACAGGCACCGAAGAAAATGTGGTCAGAGAGACTATTTTGACAATCTTCGCAAAATTTACACTCTAAACGCGAGAGTTAATTTTACCATTCTTTAAATTAAAATTTATCTTCGAAATTCACTCTAACCTCGACCACCACCATAAGACAACTCAAGCTCCTCGTCCACGGTGTCTCACGGCCAGTCGGAGAAGCCACAACGTTGATTTGGGTCCTACACCACCTACCGTGGAATCGGCGCTCGACCTCGAGTCTCAGGCAGTGGGCAGTTTTTCATGTGATAAGATAGAAAATTGATTTCTCGCTCATTTTGTTAGCCCAATCCAACTTTTTAGAAAATCAAATATTTTCCGCTGTATGCGGCTTTAGCACAAAAAGTTCTATTCTAGCAATGTCAATTCGTTGTGAAACTATTACCACTTCGTACAAATTCATACCTAAACTTCGTGCGAAATCATCATCAAAATAATTAAAATTGTTAAATTATCTGAAAAAGTAGTGTTCAATGTAAGCCTATAATAACATGGTCTCGTGGATGACGCAATGCGGCTTGATTAGTGGCTTTTCGGAAACGAAATGGACTATGATAAGATGTTGACCATAGACCATATCAACCTTAGTTTTCTTAATAAATGGTGGTCGAGGCACGCCTCTCTAGTCTCTAGCGGTGAATCGTTTAATTGGGATTGCCCATGGATCGATTTTCTGGAAATTTACTGTGAACATATTATTTAACCAAGCCATCATGTCATAGTGTACTTAACTTTCAATTTTGGGATAAGGTAACAATTTGTATTTCGGCTTTTCTCTTCTTCTTTCCGGAATTTCGCCGCTAAAGTCTGCGGAAAACTTGGAATTTTACGGCCAAATTTTATTTTAATTTCACCTGAGGTGGTTTCGTGACTCATAACTTTGTCAACTTAAGATGGAGCTCCATGTCATAAAATAAATTTAATCCTACTTTTAGCTTGAGCCGTAATTTTAGGGATACCCTTTTATTATTACTGGGGGCTGCAAGAATTACTGTGCCTGCTAAGATTTTTTTTTCTGTGTCATTCATTGAATTTTATAAAGGTTCAAGTCATGGTAACTAAAAGTTACAAGTTGGTTATCGATGTGACACATGCTTTGAGCTAATTTTGTACCAATTTTTTCATAACGTCAACTATGCAGTAGTGAATGTAGAAGAGAAACCAAGACTTAAAAGCGTGTTTATTATCTACCAATCGTTTTTCTTACCATTAGGTCCAATCGCCCATCCCTACGAAAAAGGAAAAGGGAGTTTCTCGAACAACACAAAGAAACACAGAAATGAAATGTGAGATCCAATTGTTATGAAAGTTTTAAGCTTTTAGATAAAAACGTGAATTAATATTAAATATTTATCACTCTTCTCGTGATTATTCTGATCTTTTTTGCTTATTACTAAGCGTTGAAATATATTTCGAGCCACCCTGCTACTATTTTAAAAGCTTAAACTATTAAACAACTACCAAAAATAAAGTCAATGTTCGACTAAACCTTCCTTGGGGGCTTGCTTAAGAATAAGAAGATGGATTTCACCTAATCCCATGGAGCCCTTATGAATATGTCTTTGACCTCTTGTGAACTTTTAGTCCAGAATCTTATTCAATATTTGTTCAATTACTCCTTTTACGTGCGAATGCAATATAGGCATTAGGTTCAGCTCACATATATATATATATATATCTATATATATATATATATATATATATTTTATAACTAGGACCCAATTAAATTCCTTATTTGTTTAAGTAGAATCAAGGACCCGCACAAGTTTTGGAGTGAATTCACCACGAATTTATGTCCCTTCTCTCTGTCCCAAAAAGATTAGATTTTGCACATATTCTCTTTCCTTTTTTTTTTTAACGCATGCCTATTAAACATCCTTAAAATTTTAATTTCTTGGTGACCAACATTCTGAAGGACCCACACAGTATGAACGGCAGTTTTTGGAGTTTTCCCAAGATGCAACAAGTAACAATGGTTTCAGTTCACATGGGAGAGGACAAGAGAGATTCCCTGACTTTAGTATTTCCAAATTCGTATATAAATTTCGCGTCGGTCTAAATCTTGGATCCGTAGAAATTTAATTTCAATAGAAACAGGCCATTTCGCCGTTATTTCGTTTTTACAAAAATTTCGACGTGTTTGCCGTGTCGGATTCAAATTTTTTTTATCTGAAATTCGTGCATTATCCATCGTTGCCTGCACTTGAAGCCATCTTCCACAATTTCATCACTTTTTTTTGCAGTCTTTCATAGCTATACATGCGCACGTGTGATCATTGATGTCAACTGAAGGGTGAAGATGACTTTGATAGTTAGTTGAAATGACGGCACAAAATTTCCGCACAGCTGGTAAAGGGCGTGATTTCATTTTTTTTTTAAAAAAACAGGGGGTAATGCAGAGCAAATCACCTATTTCGTGCAAATGAAAATATAAGCTACTTCATGTATAAAACGTACTTACTTGAAATTCAAATGAAAGGGCAATAGAAACTGATATAACATGTGGTTTAGATTTAAGGGTGGGAACCGGGTCAGTTCAACCGGAACTGAACTAAACCGGCCTAATCCGATTGGTTCTTAAGCTGGTTCACATAAAGACCGGGCAACTTCCTACGTAAAAAATTGGAGAACTAGTCTTCACTAATTCATAGTCGGTTTTAAAACTGTAAAATATCGGTTCAGCTAAGAACCAATTATGAACCTTTTTTTTTTTTTGTCGCTCTTTCTATTTTTTGAAGAGAAGATAGATACACCGGAGATAAGTTTAAACTAGAAAGCTAGGAAACCCATTTATGTCTTAAACATATAGGCTCGGTGTGTGAATATAGACAAGTGAATCAATAAAATAGTCGGAAGGAAAGGAAAAACGGATAACAAATTTACGTGATTCAGTCCTCAATATCGAAACTTAGTTCATAGGAAAGCAGCACATATTCCTTTGAAAAATAAGCAAACAACAGAGATTAAATCACTCGAGTATTCAAAACTCTCAGTGTTTCCTAACCCCTAATTAAACTCAATAACCCACTCAGTGTTCCTAACCCCTAAGTAAACTCAATACGCACCTCAGTATTTAAGCTCCTTACAATTCATAGTGAAATCTCACTTAAGAAATTATACAAATTTTAATCACAAGAATTGAACTCCCTAAAGCACTCCATAGTGTAATCACAACAGGCAAGTCCTCATGAGAACAAAACTCTGGACAATCTCCTCGCGTGTAGTTTCAGAGTTCTTCTCCTCTCGGTGCTCAAAAGCACCTTCTTCGACGTTTTAAGGACTATTCTATTTATAACCAAGAGAGGCCTCCCATCATTTATTGCAGCACGAGAAATCTTCTTCAGTGGGTTGACGACAACAGAAGGCAACATGGAAGCTCCACCTATCCTGTCCCTTTTGTGCGGTAATAATTTAGCACACGAAAGAATCCAACATGCAGGATATATTAGACTTAGAGAAGGCAACACAAGTCAGTATAATTAATTCTTCCTTCATGCTTGTTGAAATCTGGACCAACATTTCAACAATTCTGTACTCCATTTCTGACTAGCACATGATCGGGTTCACACATCCTCGCTGGTTGGGTCTCATTCAACGGCTCAAACTCGAGACATATTTCAACAGAACTTCAGGTGATTTGGCTCTATATGCTGCACCTCCTGTGTCATAGATAAAGCTAAGCCATCGTTGGATCCTTTTGAGAAAGGTCGAACACGCATCTTGTCAATTCAGCCGCTACAAGACACAAGGCTAGGCTTCCAGATTCACTTCTTTGTGAGTAAATACTGAGGCTACACCTCCTTACAAGCATCATCTTTTTTCCATTATTCCGCTAGTACCTGCTAGCTTAGGAGATATTCTGGTTGCAACTCCACCTTGAGCTGATACCGTTCAACATGTGAAGAAACCACCATCCGCAGAGAACTTGTTCTCAGGGGTTCATGCTTTGTCGCGCATGCCCCTTCTCACTCAGGACATTTACCCATGGCCATTACGCATAGAGGCATGGAAGTAATCCAGTTGCCATCTTCTTCAACAAAGTGGACCTTGCTCAATACTCTACACATTTCATCCTTATGAGGGATTGAGAGCATTCATCTGTAAAGAGGCAATGCGATTTTCAATCATAGAGAAACAGAACAAAAGACGGTAGGGCAGATGAGAGAACTTTTCTGTTATATTTCTTAAGTTGTTTTCTAGGTTTTATTTCTTTTTACTTACTTGGGGGCATTATGGTCATTGTACAAGTTATATATATATTGCGATAGGTCTAGGGTGAATACACACAGAAATTGAAAGCTGTTCTTTTTGGCTTTTACGTTTGCTTCTCTCTCTCTCTTCATCTCCTCTCGTTTTCTCCTCTTTTCCTTCTCCTCTCTTGCCTACATTCCACAGGCTCTTTAATCAGCTTTGTGACATGGTATCAGAGCGGATCTAACTACCTGATTCCTTGATCGTGTCGCTGGTTTGAGAGTCCCCTATACCCCTTTTCCTTCTCTGGTGTTGCAGCCACCTAAAGCTGCAATTTTTATCTATTTCTTTTCTAGTCTCGCTTCATATAAGACTAGGAGAAATCAAATCCATCAGGTTCTCTTGCGGCTATGGATTTGTTTGCGGCTATGGATTACAACACTTACTAATCATGCGATTCAAGGGTCAGAATATTTCGTTGATCATGGTTGACTGGTATGTATGATTTTCATCAAAAATACATGATTGTTGGTATTGATTATACCGAGCGAAGGGCTGTTTTATATTTTGCGCTGAAGTTTCAATCCTCTTGATCTGTGGTAGATATATATTTATTTGGAGATTATCGTCATGAGTACTATTAAGTCTTCACCAGGCAGTATTAATGTTCAGATTACCACTATTAAATTAAATGGAGCTCTAATTACTTGTTATGGGCTCAAGCTGTCAAAGTCTATATTAATGCTAAGGGGAAACTCAATTATCTTACAACTGACCCCCCTGATGCTGATGCTGAAGAGTATAAGGACTGGATGAGAGAGAAATGACACACTTTTGGTGTGGTTATGGAACAGTATGGAGCCATCTATTGTTGCTAATGTGATGTTCCACACAACTGCCAAGGGAGTGTGGGATGATCTATGGAGAGCTACTCACAGGATAAAAACATGTCTAGAGTTTATGAATTGTACGAGAAGATCTTTAATTTTAAACAGGGGGACAAATCTCTTGAGAGTATTACAGTGCCTTGAAAGGCATGTGGGAAGAACTCAATCTTTATCAACCCATCACTACTGATCTTGAAAGACTAAAGGCCCAACGAGCTGAATTTCAAGTGGCCAAGTTTCTATCTGGGTTGAATGTTGACTTGCAGCCCGTGAAGATCAGCTTCTTGCTGGAGAGAATGTTCCTTCTATGAATGAAGCTTTGTCGGATTCAGCGCATTGTTCCTCCATCTTCTACATCATCTAAAGACAATTCAGCACTTGTGGTTAGTAGTGGTAGTCGTGGTCGTGGTGGATTTTCTTATAGAGGCCGTGGTTCAGGGGGAGGCCGTGGCCGTGGTGGTGACGTAGTGGACAAAGTTTTGATCGAGATAGCCGTCAATGCACATATTGTGGCAAATCTGGTCATATTTTTGACACTTGTTGGGCCAAGCATGGCAAGCCCGAGTGGGCTCAACGATTAGTTACTGTCAATGCTGCTGTGTCTGAAGGGAGTGCTGGAAGTGCGTCTTTTGGTGACACGAATCCATCTATCCCAACTGGGGGTAGTTCTTCTTGAGTCTACGGCTCAGGATGATTTAGTTACACAACTTCTCAGCGTGTCCAGCAACTAGAGGCTTCCAATTCCTCATCCACTGCAACTCTTGCACGAACAGGTAACATGGCCTTTTTCTCTCTACTTTATCTCCTAGCACCTGGGTCATTGACTCGGGAGCTTCTAGTCACATGACGGGTAAGCAAGAACTACTCTCTTCCCACCAAAACTCTAGTCCTTCGTCTCAAGTTATTTTAGCTAATGGTTCCTCTACTCAGGTGATTGGATCAGGGACTATTTCACTCACGCCTTCGTTATCTCTGTCCTCTGTCTTACATGTTCCCCAACTTCCTTTGAATTTGTTGTCTGTTAGTCAGCTAACTAAAGCTCTTGATTGTTCTTGTTACATTTTACCCCTCTTCTTGCATATTTCAGGACCTTCAGACAAGAAGACGATTGGTGGAGGGCATGAACGTGATGGACTCTACTATCTGGATGGTGTCTCTACTACTGATGCCAATGTTCTAGCTGCTAGTTCTACTAGTCCCCTATTATGGCATTCTCGTCTAGGACATTTATCTCTATTTAAGTTACAACAAATAATTCCTGAGTATAAATCAGTTTCTACTCTTGAGTGTGAGGCTTTTGAACTTGGGAAACATCATCGTAGCTCTTTTCCTAGTCGTAGTGATTTCTCGTGCATCTACTTTACTTGAACTTGTCCATTCGGATATTTGGGGACCCACTCGTATTGGCTAGTAGAATGGTTTTAAGTACTTTGTTACTTTTGTGGATGATTATTCTCGTCTAACATGGCTCTATATACTCCATGACCGTTCTGAATTTTATCTGTTTTCAATATTTCATCGTGAAGTCACTAATCACAATTTGTTAGTGCATCCCTTAAAAATTTTGCGAACTGATAATGCTCTAGAATACTCACAGAAAATCGATTTCTTCGTTTTGTTCTAATCTTGGCATTATACATCAAACAAGTTGTACTTATACCCCTCAGGCAGAATGGTTGTGGCCGAGAGAAAGAACCGTCATCTTCTAGAAGTTGGCTCTGTTGCACTCTGTTGCATATGCTAGGGTCCCAAAATCTTTTGGAGTGATGCTAATCCCTTACGCTTGTTACCTAATAAATCGTATGCCTTCCACTGTCCTCAATAAGCAGCTCACCGATCATTTTGTTGGTTTTCCTCTCATTGTGCGCAACATCAGCGTTTATTCTTCACGATGTCTGGGGTCTTGCGACAAGTCGAGTCTTGGTTTGGGGCTTTTTTGTCCATAACTTAGCTCATGTGCTGATAAACTATCCCCTCGTGCACCAAATGTAGTTGTTTTCTGGTATTCGCGTACTCAAAGGGTATCGGTGTTTATGACCTATGACTTGTACACAATATTCAGG